>JAUJYT010001492.1:0-11418 GCA_033996565.1 Nanhermannia nana
TATGTTCTATTGACTTTTTTACTCACCACATCATAAGCTTTAAAATAATGTATCATATGCCTAGGTCTACGGAGGGGCAATTTTGGGTATTCCTCTTTTGTGTAAAATAAAAAATTGTCTAAGATTTGATTAATTTCAATTCAATTGTTATTTAAAACACTTTTTCTTTAAAGAGAAGAAAAAGTTTTGTTTAAAAAGTATTTAAAAATAGAAAACAATAACAAAAGCCTTGACTTTGAATAACTTTTTCCGCAATTCAATGAACCGATAATTCAATAATTAATAATAAAATAACAAAAAGAGAAACAGGATTTTGTGCTTATCTTTGACTTGAATTCAATGCCAATCAGTATTTGAAGTGTTTTTGTGTTTCGAATAGAAGTCAAGTTTTTTCTTCTCTTTCATACCTTTGAGGCAAAGGTAATAAAAGCAAGTTTTTTATCTTTACAGCGCATGCGTATAACGGGTTAAAGTAATGTTAAAGAACTTGTGTTTGAGTTTAGTTTAGAATGGATTTCAATGCGGAAAACATTTTGTATTAAATTTTTGCAAAAATAATGTTTGTTAATGAGGAAGACGATGTGGAAGATGAGGGTTTTGATGAAGACCTGTTCATCAGGGGATTATCTTCTGCCACTACCACTCCTCCGCAGAAGACAACCACAGCAATAAAGGGACCAAATGGTAGTTTAAGAGGAAAAAGAAATTCTGTCAAGAATTGTGTCGAGAATTATAAGGAATTAGTGAAACAGGCGGTAATGTATTGAGTGTGTTTGCCTTTGTTTTTTGTGGTAATTTTCAAAATTGACAAAAATATACCTTGGTTCTCCCTTAATATTTTACTACCTCCCGGATTTGACCTGACCCAACCTGGCAACTGTATTTGCGTGACCTGTGTGCATTGCGTTCATTCATTATTGTACATGGTCTACAAAATAAAGATGCTGACCCAGGTGTACTCTATTACCTTATACATATACAGTCATATAGGTATTACAGGAAAACCTGGATCAGTAGTGGTCTACATCTTTATCTTATTGACCATACATTTTATTCAAATACTGTATATATATTTTTGTGTCACAATTTATGTCACAATTGATGTGAAATAATATGTTACTTATCGACAAAAAAGTTGTTATAAGTCTTTTATCTCTTATTTGTTTGAATTGACATTCACTTCAATTGAATGATAAGAAAATATTTTTCTTTTATTAATGTTTTAATCTTTGAATAGAATGAAGAAAAAGCAAATTTTGTGCGAAATTATGAAAAAGAGGAACAAAATAAATGCGTTCTTTATATCACTTCTTGTGGTAAATGTTTTCAGTTTATTAATACTATTACTTATTATTAACTACTAATTAAATACATTTTTCCCTTTAATTTAAGGCATAATTCGAGAGACTTTTGAAAACTGCAGAAAATTAAAGTAAATCTAAAACTAAAGTAAAAGTAATAAAAGTTTTGCTCATTATTTTGGTTTTGCATTGATTTTCAGAGCAATTCTTTCCCAACATTTAATTCGTTTTGATTTAAGAGATATTTATATAAACCAAGAATTTAAGCGAGAATTAAAGCAAAGAATAAATAGCTTAGATGTTCCACAAATGTTTCTGAACGGAAAGCAATTGGGGGTGAGTTTGACGTGATTTTGATGACGTTATTTATATTTATGGCGTTATTAATGTACCTCTTTTACAGTCGAACGAATTGATCGAGAGACTGAACGAGCAAGGTCAATTGTTGACCCTATTGTCCGCACATAGAATGACCTCTTACACCTCGCACACGTGCACCTGTTGCGGAGGGTCAAAGTTCATCCCCTGTATGACCTGCAACGGGTCCCGAAAGTCACAAATTCATCATTTCATTGAAGACTCGATTACTTTGAAATGTTCTGTTTGTAAATACACAGGAATTGTCTCGTGTCCACAGTGTTGATGTAGCATGAGAAGTAGCATGCTTAATTGGGTCAAAATTATTCTCAAAAAATTGGGTCATTAGAGAGAGAGTGGACATAGTTTGGGGTCAATTCTCACACAAATTGGGGTCAAAATGTTGTCAAAAAACTAATTAGTTAATAGAGTATTGTTGTCGCGCACTATTAGAGAAAATCTATTTTTCTTAGCGATAAATAATAAGTAGTTTTTATTTTTCTAAAAATGAGTAAAAATTAAATGCGATTTAAATGTCGTTTCATTTGTACAGAAAATACTATTATATAAAAAAATATTAATAATAAATATTTACATAAATAAAAAATATTAAATGAAAACCGCCTGTTGTGTAGAGGAGGGCGCAAAACGAGGGTTACTTTGAATTATGATTTGTGTGTCGTTTGGCTGAGACGTCATTGTCGACGACGTGTTGTTCGTCTGTTGCAAAGACAGCCAATCGTGCGCTGAAATGGGAGACGAAGTGGACGGGGAGGAGATCCACGTCCCGGGGCTGTCGGGCGAGGGCGTCAAATACGACTCTGGTGGGTGTGGAGGGACTGTTGTCGCGCCCGCTGACCAGTTGGACGACATGGACGTCGCTGTCGTCGTCGTGTTGTTCACCAATTGTTGCCTTTGTTTCAAACAATCCTCATAAGTAGGCGGGGGTCTAGAGGGGGGACTCAGTACCAGTTGGGAGGTCGGGCTCAACTCATAGTGATTGTGATTCTGTTGTTGTAGAGCGTTTCGAGGGGGTGGCAGTGGGGGAACACCGCGCGCATTGTGTAACCCATTGTTCTGTTGTTTCCGTCTTTGGATTGTGTTTTGTCTCGTGTTTTGATTCGAAGGAGAAATTGGATTCGAATTTGAATTCGAGTTCTGATTGGTTGACGGCATTTGAGGCACGAATTCGTCCAAAAGCGCAACAATATCTGTGTGCATGCGCTCCAATGCGACATCACGTGGCAGTCGATCCATGTGGTCAGTGATGTCTCGATTCGCGTGCGATTCCAATAATAGCTTCGCGCATTGAAAGGCGCCCTCACGTGCGGCCAAAAACAGTGGCGTCTCCTCTCTATGATTCTGTGAGTCTCTATTCGCGCCATTTTGTAGAAGAACACGCACTGCATCGCAATTGTTAACACTCGAAGCCCAATGAAGTGCTGTTTTTCCCGAATCGTCGCACGCGTTGAGATCGCACTCACTCATAACCAACTGGTCTAACATTCCTTCGTTCGCGAGTCTCGCGGCCAATATTAGTGGTGTTGTGCCGTCCGAAGAACGTGCGTTCAAATTAGTGCTTCGATTGCGTAATAATATCTCGAATACTCCGCGCGCGTCACTAGCGATGGCCGTATGTAAGGGCGTGCGTCCCGTCGCGTCCTGAGCATTACAGTCGGCGCCCGCGTCCAGTAGTCGTTTGGCCGCATCTGCACGCGCATAACGAGCGGCCAAATGAAGGGAAGTTTCGCTCGTGCGGTCACAAGTGAGCGAAACATTCGCGCCATTCATAAGCAAGTCATGAACAGCCGTATTGTCGGACAAACACGTGTCCGGATTATCGATTGTGATCACATGATGAGGAAAGGCGGCCGCGACCATAAGAGGGGTCATTCCGTTTGGGCCAATCGCGTCGATGGAAGGCGTGGCCAACGGGGGAGTCATAGACTCTGAGTGGGCGTGATATGCCTCGTAGTGGGCGTGACTCCATGCCCGACACTCCATTGGCTCCTCATATATAGCGCATGCGCTCTTCTCGTCAATGAGATCGTCGCGTGAATTCTTGAATTGTCTCATTTCCTGTCCGTCGGGTCTTCCGGTTCTCGCAATAGCAGAACTCCTTCTTCTCGTGCGTGAGTAATCACCCGAAGCGGCTGAAGCACTCGCGTTATTCGCGTGTCGATCACGTGACGAATGATTTGTCATTTGATTGGTGAAAAACCCTTCGGGAAACCACGTGATCCCGTGCGCGACCTTAGACCTCGATTTGGTGACCAACACCCCCAAGAGGGCGCCTCCCACCAGTAGAACCACAACACTCACCGCCACATATGTGAGTCCATGCGGTGTAGTGATGGGCGTGTCTGTGCCGTCGACTGTCGACATTTCGTCGTCCGTCGCGTCGATTGACGTTATTTTGAATCCCGAGTGAAGTAAAGAATCAAAGCGTAGAGAATCACGTGATTGAGAGGCGGACAGAAAGGTAGCGATTTCACGCGAACTGTCAAAGCATTGTTGACCACAACGTCTATTGTCTACAGATAGCACGAGTTTTGTTCCCGAGTATGGTGAGGTTCCGTTTCCGGATCGGATTTCCCGCAATTTGACCACAGATCCAATCAATGTGGACAACTGTCGTAATAGTGATGACAGTGCGTCACGTGATTCGTCTGTATTTGCGGTCAAAAGACTAAACGGAGCGTCGATTTGGATAATAAGTTCTCCTTTAATGCCAAAGTTTGTGTTCACGTGACTGTCCTTAGAGTTGTCCTGAGTCTCACAATCGAGTCCATCCCACGCGCATTCGGCGTTATTACAGCCGTAATCGCAGTGTCCATTCGCGAAATTGCGCGCGCAATACGAGTCATACAATTCATTACAATTGTTGTCGTTTCGGTCGTCGCGTCGACAGTCAAATCCGTCGAAAAGACATTCCTTTGAATTGCATTCTTGTTGACACGTGTCGTCCGCAAAATGAGAATAACAGTAATGACTGTTTGGACACAATTTCCACGGATTTTCTCCAAAAGGAAACACGTGTTTATCACGTGAGTTCACTTCCGATTCACAGTAAAAACCGGTAAAACTTTGCGGACAAATGCATTGAAACGAATTAATTCCGTCCAAACACGTGCCGCCGTTTAAACACGTGATTCGCGCGCAATCGTCTATATTTATCTCACAATAACGTCCGGAAAATCCTGTTATGAAAAGAGTTAAAAATATTTTTATTAATTATTAGAAAACTTTTTGAGCGAAAAAGTTGGGAAAAGTTCTTAAGAGAAACACAGTTTGACTATTGTTTTCTTTATTTTTAACTATTTTTTAATATTAAATAAATTGTAAATTTTATTAAAAATATTGTGTCGGTCCTGTCCGTGTAATTCCGCAATAATGTAATAACATATTTTACAACAAGATTGACATTTTTGTAATAAATGTTTTTCAAAAAAGTAAAAGCACTGTAAAGGCTATAACAATGCCTTTAAATACTGGATTTTCAAAAATAATATTATTATCAGTTATATGAGTTGCCTAGCAACTGGAGCTTCTAATTGTAATTAAAAATAGCTTATAAATTGGTTAAAAATATATTTATCTTTCAATTTATACTATATTGTAAGTGATATTTTACTATAGAATATATATTGGGGGCAAAAAGGGGGACAGAATTGCTCAACACTATATTGCAATTAAATTAGCTCTAGTTCGTGGATCCAAACCAATTAATTATATTGGATTAATTATTAGATATATATAGAGTAGTGATGGAAAACATTACAATTTTTAATCCCATCCCATGAGATTTCCATCACTCCATCTCAAGTTAAAAAAAAGTTCTGAAAAGTTCTAAAAGTGTTTCAAAAGTTCTTAAAGAGAGACAAACCTTGTGCGCAAACGCACTCGTATTTCGCGTGCAAATCCACACATTTCGCATTGTTATGACACGGATTTGAAGCGCATTCATCGGTCTCGCGCTCACACCTTTGACCCCAATAGCCCTTTGGACAATGACACAGGTATTTATTGACATCGTCTTCACACGTGCCACCATTGAAACAGGGATTGGACGCACATTCGTCGACGTCGGACGTACAACGGGCGCCATAGAAACCGCGTCCACACAAACACTTGAACCCGTTGGGTTTGTCCACACACGTGCCTGAGTTAGCACAAGGATTGGATAGACATTCATTGATATCCTCTTCGCAATGGGAACCACTGAATCCTAAAAACAGATATTTATTATAAGTTTAAAAGTTTAAAATATGGTGAAAGTTTAAAAACTAAAATATGCATGCTAAATTTATATTGATTAAGGCGGCGCATTTGGGGACCACTTTCGCACATTGAGGTTCAGCCACTATTCACTTTAGTCCCATATAATAGAAAAGATTTAAAATAAGTTTTAATCTCAAGTGATATAGACTCAGACATTTAGGCATCACTTTTAAGTTACAAAGGATTAACTATTCTGTACAATGAATTGCAATCTTCATATAAATTGTAATCTTTATTCTCAAGTGTATTGACTGCAACTTTGCAAATATCAGATTTTATATAAAAAAAAGACCTAAAACTTAAGCTGAAAACCACTTCTCTAGCCTGAGCCTTAATTTGTTTAAAAACTACTTTTTGTGAAAAGATTTTCATTTCAGAAGTTTTTTTTTTGGTTTTTTGGAAAATTAGTTCACATTTCGCTCAATAGATGTCAGAAATGGTAACAAAAGACATAACAATAACAGAAATGACAAACCTGGAGAGCATTGACATGTGTATCGACCAATCAAATCATGACATGTCCCTCCATTACGACAGGGCTCTACTGCGCAGTCGTCAATATTTGTCTCACAAAGAGTTCCAGTGAAACCTGTTTTCAATGCAGAGAATAGTTATATAATATGTTATATAATATGTTAATAACTGTTTGACTACTGTTTCATTTGATATGAATTTTAGCGTAAATTTTAATTTTGAAAACTTTTCAAAACAATTTTCAGGTGATTTGAAATGCATTTTAATTTTGTTTTAAAAACATTTCAAAAACTTTTTTTTGTTATATAAGAAACAAAATAAATGCTGAAAAAGAGACCAAAAAAGAGCAGATGTTTTCAAAGCACACAAAAAGTGAGAAAAAAAGTTTTTCAAAACCTCTATAAAGAGCTCGTTCACTGAATGACAGAACTTGTGGTTCATGTGAATGATCTTTAAATGACCTCTAAATGGATATCACTTTTCATTAAAAAGAAATACTTTTTTCAAATTTTATTCTAAAGAAAAAAGTTTTAAAACAAAACTTTTTAAAGAAATTTTAAAACTATTTCTTTAGAATCAGTTCTAAACATATGTTTTGTAATTAAAAAATGTTAAAAATCCTCAAAAATTCATAAAAAACATATTATTAATGTTTTGAATACTTTTAAAAAGAGTTAAAAAAAAGTTTTGAAAACTTTTCATAACTTTTAGAATTGAAGTAAAGTTTAGTTAACATTATATACAGTTTGTGCCCGTTATGACCCGTGTCAACAAAAAGGTGTTGCCTTTAACCTTAAACTTAACACTCGGTTATAAACAGTAACTGTTTCAATGTTATAGCAGTTAAAAGGCTTTAAGTATTTCTTAACATTAATAATACATTAAAAATCAGTTATTCTTAGCATTTGTGGTCAGTTATAACCGGGTTTTGACTGTATATATGGCTGTTCTCTATAACGGGCATAAACTGCATATAATAGTAATGAAAGTCATGTATAAAGAGATTTAAAATACAGTAAAAAATAAACTCAAAACTCATGTCAGGTCTAATAGTGATTCAGTTCAAAGGTCAAGTTCTACATAAACTAATGTTTAAAAGTCATATAAAAGTTGTGGACAAACCTTGAGCGCAGACGCATTCGTATTTCGCGTGCAAATCCACACATTTCGCATTGTTATGACACGGATTTGAAGCGCATTCATCGGTCTCGCGCTCACACCTTTGACCCCAATAGCCCTTTGGACAATGACACAGGTATTTATTGACATCGTCTTCACACGTGCCACCATTGAGACAGGGATTGGACGCACATTCGTCGACGTCGGACGTGCAACGGGCGCCATAGAAACCGCGTCCACACAAACACTTAAACCCGTTGGGTTTGTCCACACACGTGCCTGAGTTAGCACAAGGATTGGATAGACATTCATTGATATCCTCTTCACAATGGGAACCACTGAATCCTAATATATAAACAATACAAATAAAATACAAAATCACGTGAATCAGTGCAATCACTTACCGGACAAACACTGACACTGATATCTACCGATGAGGTCGTGACACGTTCCGCCATTTCTGCACGGATTAGACCAACACTCGTTGACATTATACTCACAATTAGTGCCTGTGGTGCCCAATGGACACTCACACGAGTACCCGTTGATATGGTCGTGACACGTGCCCCCAAATTGACAGGGTGTGGACAAACACTCATTCAATTGTGACTGACATAAGAGTCCTGTGAATCCCGGAGAACACAAACATTTGAAGCCATTGATTGCGTCCAAACACTTGCCGTGATGACAGGGACTCGACTCGCAGTCGTTTATGTTTATATCACACGTGAATCCCGTGAAACCCTGCGGACACTGACACGTGAATGCGCCGATTTCGTCCCGACACGTGCCCCCATTCATACAGGGTGTGGAGAAGCAGTCGTCAAGGTTGCGCTCACACTTCGGTCCCTCGAACCCGATTGGACACAGACATCGGAACCCGTTGATGAGGTCAGTGCAAAGCGCGTTATTAAGACATGGATTTGATTGACATTCGTCGACATCTACTTCACAGTGAATTCCAGTGTAACCTATGATTGTGTGTGGAGAACGAGTTTTGTTATTATGTGATTACTGTATTACGTATTATGCATGTTAAAAGAAATGCAACAGGCTCACACACATATGCATACACGCTATATAGTATGTATTACTGGGAATACACACACTTGGACTTTAATTACAACTATTATTGCATTCATTCATAGAACTATTCAGAGTTTTAAGTTATGTAATAATTATCAGGCAATAAATCTCTTCTATTATGGGAACACAAAATATACACAAAAGAACTTTAATTACAAATCAATTGAGAATTCATTCATAAACTGATTATTAGTTCAACAGATGTTAAGAAAATATGAATTAATTCTCACGAGAGATGAGTAAAAACTTTTCTCACTGGAAAACACAACAGATGTACAAAAGTTATATATAGTATATATAGCACTACACACACTATACTATACAGCTACTATACACACAGCTATATAATACTCACCGGGCATACACACACAGCGATAAGAGCCTCTCTCGTCGAGACACGTGCCGTCGTTGAGACACGGACTCGAATCGCACTCATTGATGTTTACTTCACATCTCGGTCCCGCAAATCCCAGCGCACAGTCACAGCGGAACGATCCAGGTGTATTCACACATGTACCACCGTGCTCACAGGGTGATCCCGATTCACGACATTCGTCTATATCTTGCGTGCAATCAATGCCTTTGAACCCGAGTGGACACGAACACATGTACGTGCCATCGATGGGACTCGTATCACATATAGCGCCCACTAATAATGTAATAGTAATAGTAATAGTTGTCAGTAATAGTAATAGTTATCAGTAATAGTAATAGTTATCAGTAATAGTTAAATACTGTCTGACACTTACAGTGACACGGATTGGAAGCGCACGCGTCGTCCAAATGACACAAAAGACCCGTTTTTCCCGGTGGACACTGACAATAGAACGAACCGACCCGATCGTGACACGTGGCGCCGTTGAAACACGCGGCCGCCGCACAATCGTCTATATTCTCACTGCACGTGACGCCCGTCCACCCGTTCACACAAATACACGAAAAACCGCCCAAAGAGTTAACACAAGTGGCGCCGTTCTGACAAACGTGCGGTCGAATCGCACACTCGTCCACATCTCGGGAACAGTACGGACCTGTCCACGGGTGAGCACACGCGCACGTGTACGTGTTTACGCCGTCCACACATGTGCCGCCATTTTGACAGAGATTTCCTCCGCAGTCGTCGACGTTGTGCTCGCAGTCCTTTCCCGTGAACCCGACCGGACACTGACAAGAATAGGTGAGTGTCTGATAGTGTGGAACACAATGCCCGCCATTCAGACACTGGTCACCCGTCTCGCACGGGACGTACCGATGTTCGCACGCGTGACCCGTGAATCCTCTCTCACACAAACACTTATACGAACCCATTGTGTTCACACACATGCCGTTCGAGTGACAGACGTCTGTCGACGACTCCTGACATTCGTCGACGTCTTCATTACAAAGCAATCCTTTGAATCCTTTCTGACATTTGCAGTGAAAGGAGTCTTCACGTGACTCACATTTAGCGCCGTTTTTACACGGACTTGAAGCGCAGTTGTCTCTCAGCTGACATGTACTTCCTGTCCATCCCTGAACGCATTGACACGTGAATGACCGCAAGTCCTGAGAGGACAGAACACACGTGCCGTCATTAAGACACGGCTTTTGGTCGCAAACCGACGGCAATTGGATTTCACAGAGAGAAGCACTGAATCCGAGCGGACACACACACTTGAATTGAGGCGACGTTGACGTCGAGGTCGTTGTCGTCAAACACGTGCCGCCGTTCAGACACCGATTCGACCCATAACACGGGTTCACGTGTTGACATCGGGTGCCCACGAATTGCGGGGAACAGCTGTTCGGGAAATAAGATTATTCGGGAATTAATTTTCAGGTATTTCCGGAAAAATGTTTTGATTTATTTACCGACAAAATGAGTGAAAACCGGGTTTTTGTGTGTTTTGAACACATTGTCCGCCATTTAAACACGGATTTAGTGAACAGTTTAGTACTGAATGAGAGATAAAAAAAAGTTTTTAATAAAAGTTGTTTTCAATTAATTTAAAAAAATAATAGAAAATAAATAATATTTTATTCTATGATTAATAGAATTTCTTTTTTTGTGTTTTCATTCGTGTTATTCTCCAACCGTATACTGCACTAATAGTGTAAATATCTTATAAATATCAAAGTTTATTAAATAGCTAATTAATATTCTTTTATGTTTTGCTACATTAAACTTAATGTGTTATTGATTTCACAGAGTCATTCATGGGCAGGGGTTGGGTTTCACTAATTACAAGCACAAAGTCAGGTATGGAGGGGGGAGAAGGTTTAACAGAATTTTCACCAATATAAGTATATATAGTTGCGCAGCATCAACTAAAAATGGAGAAAAATTTTATTACTTTTTCCCCAACGGGTAGTATGAATTTGCAAAAGCAGATCCCCCCTAAAGCGTCGAAACTATGCATATATGAGTATAATAATAGAAATCCCAAAACAGCTATTGAAACAGTTTAATTATTTAATTCAGATGTTATGCTCGAGAAAATTCGCATAAGAATAAAAGTCTAATTAAAAATATTTATTTCTCACAAAAATAAAATGTTATTTGGATTAAAGTTCAAAAAATTAAGTATTTTTTGGCTAAAATGAATTCATTTATTAAAACTAATAATAATAATTCATTATTTATAAAATTATTTTTATGGTATTATCGCTTATTTGGCATAACATTTGGTGGTTTGGTATTAAATAAAACACACGAATGTGTTGTCAATAAATATTTGAAAATATTCGGTTTAATTACCACATTTTTTATTATAATTATATTTAATTCTCACTTAGTATTTATCATAATATATAACTTTCC
>JAUJYT010001493.1:0-11417 GCA_033996565.1 Nanhermannia nana
CTTTATATGTAATTTAATTGAAAGGAATTTAACTTTTAAACATTTAATAATAATAAATAATAAAATGAAAGCTCGAATAATAAGATTTCCAATTGTTAAGAATTACAATTCAGTTACAATTGAACCCAATATGTTAAAAGAGATAACTTCAATATAAAATACATAAAAAACAAATTGGTTTTAAATAGTTATATGAATTTTACAGCAAATAAAATAAGTGTTATATTTACAAATATAATATTTTTTAGATATATTAATGTTAAATTTTTTTTGATATGTTAAACAAATAATTTAAGCAAAACTTAAAGCTTATGAGAAAATCAATTTGTTTTTATCATCACTTTATGCACAAAATCCTCATTTAAATGATTTATTGAAAATGTTTAATCTATCAAATGCTTCATTTCGTATTTGATCTCAAGATTGAGCTAAACCTTAGAGTGGAGGACGGATTCTCTAATGATAATTCACGACCAAAAACGTTTATGTTGAGCACTATGTCCTTTGATAGCTGTGATAGCTGTGAAATTTTAGCACATAATACATCGAAGGCGGGACTCAACCCAAATATTCTGAGAACCGCTGCAGTAGTGTTTAAGCTAACACTTATCACTATTTTCACATTTCTGCTTTTCAGTCAATACTATACCAATTTTAATATAAAAATTTCTCAAATTTATTTTGAAATATTAAGCTTTTTAAAAAATAACTTACTAGTGACTAAACTTGTAAACAATTCTAATATGAAATTCTTGTTCTCTGCCTAAGTTTCTCGAATTCGTAGAACCGGAAACTGAATTACCTATGGCTCTCACTAGAAGTCAACTTTTGTTAAATAAAAGTAATAAAAAGCAATAATCAAATTAAATATTTAATAAATTTGTTACATTCTATAAATTTCAGATAAGTAATTGAAATTTAAAAACTTTTCTCTTTTACATTTATTAAATGTATGGAATGTACAAACTTTTCCATTCAGACGTTTGCATAAAATATTCAATACATACAGATATGAAATGTAAATTCTTTTAGAATTCTGCGAATTTACTTAAAGATCATAAAATAACGGCAAATAAAACCGTTGCTTTACATGCCATCAATTTAATGAAAATATTTGTATAAATATTTTGGGAAAATGTTTGGCAAAATGTTTGACTTGCAAAATATCATTATGTCTATGTGTTCGGGTTATACTGTATGTATGGTCTCTTTATTTCACAGCACAACTCCTCTGTGAAAACGATTTGACGTTTATTAAGATTTTCTACATTACATCTGAATGGCTTACACAGAGACACAACTTAATAATAATAAGTGTCCGATCCTTCACGAGTAATAATTATTGTAGAGATAAGAGTGAAATTTATAGGAAACAGTATTCTATGCTTCAAAACATTACTTTATATTCATAAGAAAAGTTATTAATAACAGGAAGAAAAAAATATAACATTTTTAATTAAAACGAAAAGTTAAGCTCATAATAATAAACCGAATTTATGGTAAAACTAAACAATACGTTAGAGATTTAGCCATAAATAAAACTCGAGGGCCTTTTTTTGGGTAATTCGCCCCCAAACCGGTCTTCAAATCTGCGAATTGGTTTTTCGTCACTGGTCAGTTCAGCAAACTTTTCATATTTTGAAGGATTACTAGAACCGTAGGAACCAATTGCGTCATCTCTGTCACCATCAAATCGCAGTTTATCATACTTTCGTTGTTTATTAAATTTAACAAAATTTTCATATTTACTTCTTCGTCGATGACCTCTCGCATCAAAACGATGACTGCCTGAGAAAGGCCGTCCATTATAGCCAGTATCTGATTCGGTCACATCTTTTTCTCCTACAGTGAAGTCATATGCGTGGCTTCTTTTTGCCTTAGCATTAGTGGCAAAGTTAGTGACAAATATTATGCAGAAGAGAATACCAATACTTATTATATTCATGACTTATACCATATAAATATTACAGTCACATAAGGAATTGTACTTTTGAACCAATAAGACTCACAAAGCTATCTTTTTTTGAATTGAACCACTTTTCTCAATACTATTATTATTATAATAGAAAAAAGTTTTATCGATTCTATTTCAAGTGCACAATAATAAAGTTTAAAGACAACTCCTACCAAATATACCGATACAACTGCTCACTTACTCTATAGCATAGAATTGAATGAATTTCAGATCTGTCTGATTGTTATATTCTCAGCGTTTGCTTTATTTATTTCCGATTATTCAGAAACGGAATAAATATTCGCAAATCAAAGTGAGGGGAATCGCATGCAATGACTTTTGGAATTCGGAGTACAGCTCAAAAATAGTATTTCCTTTTTCGCAGTTTTTATCAGTAAATCGAGTGGTTATATTAAGTTACGTTTAATTCATTTTTTTGGTTCAATTACGAAACACTCTAAATATTTCAGTTTTAGCTCATAAACTGTGTTTCATTGAAATTTCACTTTTCTAGTTATTTAATATTTATTTAGTTCTAAAACTAAGAAATAATTGAATAACTTTTGATTAAACGAATTAAGTGCGAAATATTCCTCAATTTGATGAAATAAAAAGTAAACAAGAAATAAAGTTTCTAAACTTCCAACGCTTTAACAAAGCAATAGCATAACATAGCAATGTTAATAGCAATGTGAATAGCATCACATAAATTGGATATAGAAATTCATTTCATTAAATGTTAACACCAGTTAATTAGTTAGTGCTAATTAGTTAATCGCATCCATGTATCACATTAAATAAATAATTATATATTTTAATTCAGTCAAAGGTAAACTCAAGACTGTTTTAATTTAAATAGTTTTTTGAATCAGTCAACTAAAAGGTATGATAATTATATATATCACTGTATATATACTGTATATATTTGGAAAATTAGCTAAAAATGAGAATCCGTGCAATTTGAAGAGATGTCAAAGTTAGACTATATTCACGATTAATATAAATTGCAAAATACAAACATCAAAACATTCAAAAGACGTTTCATTATTTGACACCAAATTCTATAAAATTATTTATCAAGACTTCATTCATCTCAACAATAAAATAAAGAAATAAATTATTTAAAACTCTTTTTCCTATTCAAGGTTTTGTTGGATAGTAATCTGTTTTATTTAAATAGGAAATCAAAATACAAAAGTTTCAGTACAAAGAAAATTGATTGTACTTAAAAAGCCTGTTCTTAAAAGTCCTAATATTCAACTTAATTTTCTTTAAATTCGTAATAATTTTCTCAATTTAGATCACATCAAATTTTAGGCAATGATTTATTACAAGAGTCAATGCGGGGGAGAGTACTAAAAATTCTTCTACCGGGATATGAAACATATTAAAGTTCGTCGAAATGGAATACAATTTTGACATTCGAAGGAAATGAAACACAGATAAAACGGATATCCAAAGACTTAAAAAAGTAGTTTCTATAGAAAGGATGCTTCGCGTCATGAATTTATAAAAGATTTGTTTTCCTAAACGAATAGAATGAAGCCACAGCTGAAAACTGAAGCTCTCTTTAATGTATGTATTTCGAAAGTTAAAACTAAAGATATATACTAAAGATATATACTAAAGATATATACTATAGAAATAAGATAAATGCAAAACTTAAGGATACTCTCAATGACAAATGCATACATTGTCTGTTACCTCATCCTATTCCTGCCCTCGCACAATGAGAACCGCTTGAATAATGAGTAACTAAATTAATACGTGAATGCAATTCACAAAAGTTTTCTTTATTGATCAAAATTAATACAAAAGAATGAAATAGTTTGAGTTAAGAAGTAATGTGTATTATATAGACTTATTATAAGAGCTTTAAGTGTTCATAAACAGCTTTAATTAAAAAGCAAATCTTGTTCTTTTGTTCCACTTTAAGACATTTGGCAATTTGCTCAAAAGGGGGTAATTTGAGATCATTCGATACGTCGCCTAAAAACATATAAAAAAGAAGAGTAAATGTCAACGAATTTTTAATGTAACACATGTTTCCATTCAGGAAAAAATATCGATTCATGTAATAGAGAATCGCGTGATTTTTAAGCACACAATTCATAATATGCAGAAAACTAATACTGTGCTTAGTATTAGTACAGTATTGAAAAACAAAAGCGTTTTCTGATTTAAAAAAGCGAAAAATAGGAGAGAAATAATGCGCTTCTGTTTAGCATTAATAGCAGTAATAAATATGATTTTAAAAGTTTAAAAGTTTTATAATTTAAAACAATACCTCCGATAATGCAATGCTCGATAATTTGAAAGAATAGTGTATTCTTTATAGACTCTAATGGATTATCTGTATCTAAATCTTCCCAACTATACAAATAATACAATAAATTCAATTATATTGACAAATACTGTATATACAGATAGAATGAAAAGAACATTTCGCAAACCTGTCTCTGTTGATAGCAGTGCACCAAATGTTTAAAACAATTTTAGTTTTTTGGTTACTGTCTTCGATGAATTCAGTCAAGTCTAAGGCCTTCTTAAAATGGAGAACATTAGAATCGGTTTCACTAATGTATATTTCAATTAATTCTTGCGGTGATAAGACTCTCATTGTGTGGTAATCTATATTAAATTTACTCAAAACATCCGGAGAAATGTTTTCTTGATATAATATAAGTTCAAGTTGCGAATCAACATCATTAAGGTTTGTCTCTCCAGAAGCTATCGCTGATAACTTACTTAAGCTCAGGAGTGTTTTCTTTCTGCCTAAAAAGTTACGCTCATTTAAAGCGAGTCTCTTTAGGGTATGACTTGCGGCGTGCAGTTGTCCCAAATGGATTTGATGCAACCAATTGAGCTGATCGTGATTTTGCAAGAAGTTGCTCAGCATTTGTAAGTTTGAAGTGGTGGTCAACATCTTTCCCTGTTTTCCTTCTTTCAAATACCACTTAAATAGATATTCAGCAAAACCTTTGTTCGCAAAGTCAACAACATATCGCTGAAGTCTTTCGCGATTATTTGATTCTTCGCATAATTTGATTAAAATATCGAAATCTTCGTACTTTTCTGCGAGAGCGGCCGCCCTATCAAACTGTCGCACTTTCATAAGCGGTTGAATGCATTTTGAACGACAAGATTCAAAGCTTCGTTCAATTGTTTGATACCTTTCTGTGTTAGAGTCAATCGATTTGAGCTGACAAACGAATCCGTCCAGTATTATATCAGCCAACTCTACAATTTTCTGACAAATGGCTCCTTTTAATTGAATGTCTTCTTCAATAGCATAAGTTGTGTTCGTTGACTCAATACCATAATTCACCAAAAAGTCAAACTGTTTGAGGAGTGAAGTTCTGACTCCAGTCAAGCCTGTAGTTGAAGTCCATGGTATGTATTCAGACTTTAAAATCGCAGCCGTCATATAGAGAGCTCCTTGAGTTTGGCGATAATGACATATCTCTTGAAATAGTGTTATAAATATATTACTGACTGACAGTAAAAACTTCAATATTTCTTTGGAATTAGTAAAGACATTATTTATTTGATCGGTTTCGTACTCAATTAGAGCCCAAATTAGATCATCAATTCTGGTGGTCTCGCGATAGAAAATGTCCTGTGAGGTCAATCGCGGTTGTAAAGTAGCACTTCTTTGGTTTAACACTATTTTGATGGCAGCCTCTAATATGTTATTGTAATCATTGTGAAGCTTTCGTAAAGCAAGTGATCCCATCAGCTTTTCCGCGTGTTCGCTAAGTATTAGCGCTGTAGAGACTGTCGAGCCTTTTACTGATAATGACAGTAATCTTTCCCATAATTTCGAAGCTTTTAGAAATTCGATTAGAAATCGATGAATTCGCAGCTTTTCTTCGATTTGGTTTAACATAATAACTGAGGCAGTAATTGTCTCATTGGCCGAAATACCAGCACTACTGGATTCGGCCCAACGCGGGTCAGAATGCGGTATTTCATCGCATAACTCAATGCTTAACGAGACTACAGTTTCATTTAGTTTATCATTTTCTGGCACTGAAGGCATTAATGGGAATAATTCGTTGACTAAATGGAGACTTCGCGCCTGCAATTTGCGTTCAATTAATTGTTTGCATGCATTTACATAAAACAAAATATAACTCAAGAAAATCTCTCACTTGATCTCCTTTTGTGAACAATACAAAAGCTTTTTTCAGTGCCGCCACTTTATTATCAGTCGGAGGCATATCCTCATCAAGTCGAGAGACATCCATTAAATCACTGATAAGTTATATAAGTTATAGGATAGATATTAATCATATAGTAAAGAACCGACTATTATATGGAATACACGATAAAAGTAGTGATAAGAGATTCAGCAAATGTATGAGACGATACCTTATATCCTGTTTATGAGGAATAATCGATAGCAGAGCATCTTTGTGTGTAAATAATAACGGAAATCCATCACTAATGCCCGCACCAAGTATTCCATCCTCTCGACAGTTAAAATCAATCAAATCTACTTCATCGCTACCAACTTTCAAAATATAATATTAAGTAATAAATACATTATACAAAAAAAAGCCAATAGTGCATTAATATTGAAAGCAAACAATGGAAAACTGCTTTGGCTTACACTCAAGGCATAAAACATGAGTTGCATTATAAATATAAACCATTTGGCTATTGATAGTTCCCGAAAGTAAATGCAAATTCAAGAGCTGTTCTTCATCTTCTTCAGAATAGCAAACCGTATGATTTCTCAATACAGTAAAAGATGTGAATAAATTGGGCGAAAAAGATTTGTTGGGCTCGAGATTGAGTGATCTGTCATTGAGTGTGGCGATGGCGTAATAAAGTTGATTCGAGACATCAGCGTTAAGACCGGCAACTAATAAAACAATTTGGTTGGTATTTCTAATTCCTATATCGATTGGCCATATCTTCAACTGATTTGGATGAGTCGTCTCACGATTCTATAGTGTTGATAATTAATTAATTAAATTAGATTATTGAATAAGAGTTAATGAGAATAGAGGTCATACCCAAACTTTATCAAGAAAGGCATCTTTTACAGGTCTCTCAAGATCTATGTCTTCAATTAGCTATAAAAGCAAATGGAAAAGTTTATTCATTAGAATTTGTGTTAAACCTAAACCTAATTAAAAGTATATTACTCTATCCGACTGCTGGTCAATGATCTGCCATTTTTGTGCCGAATAACTCGAAAGAACCCATATATAGAGTTCATCGGAATCATCATTTCTTAGACAATTATTGCGCACAACTTTAATCAGCTGTTTTGCTTCAGATGACTGCGCGGCTGGCATTGAGCCGAATATAAAAGAACTAACTTTGCGACCAAAGCCTGCGAGCATTCCTTGCGGTACTTTAAGAGTGCGACAAACGATCGCATTCTGACCCTCAATGTTATTGATAGTGATGTGAACTAAAGAACTGGTAGTAGTGCCTAAAATAGATCCTAAAGGCTCGATATCAGTGAGAGATATGCATTCCTGTCCCTGCAAATCAGTGGCTATTGTTTCAATAGAGTGTCCCTCATATGCAATATTAGGCCAAAAGCGAATGATTCCTTCAGGAGAGACAGCCATTGTTGAGGGAACGGACTGTGATTTAGCATTGCTATCGAACACACAAACCAGATCTGCTTTGTGTGAGAGATCACTCGGAGGTAATTGAAGTTCATAGCATTGAGAGCTTGTTATGCGACTCGAATGTGTCGTTTGTTTATATTTCCAGACAAATAGTCTTCGCCCGCACACAAGCCATGCCCAACCAAACGACGATATCTTAACGCTCAGTGAACCGAATGTAAAAACTAACACCAAAAACAAATTAAATAAGTTGTGTAGTTATACAGAACCCACACTTTTCTATTGATTTTATGTCTAATATATGATAATAAAACAGAATAGCTTTAGAAGTAAACGTTTTGTGGCCTTTACTTGAATCGGATTTCACTTTATGTGGGATTATAGGGCTTTCAAATGTACTATAAATTTATGAAACAGATAAAGTAATGCACTTCACTCGTAAATATTTTATTACCACTAAACAAGTATTATATTATTTAACATTTATAACATTATTGAAAAAATTTGTATATAAAAAATTATAAAATTCAAAATTGCATCTAATATTGCAGATACGTAAACAACATTTAATGCTAATAAAGAATGCATTTTATTTATTTATTTTTTTTGTTAATAGAAAGTATCTTTTGTAATGCTATTAGATTTAAACTTTCATTAATCAAAAAAAAATCTTTACGTTTATGGCATTTATGAACATTATTGAGAGCATAAGTGTGTCTTGAAAATGATTTTTAAACATTTAATTTGTGTTTACTTTAGAGTTGAGCAATCAATCAAACTTTATATGACAATAAAATGTCTCAAATAACTTAACATAAAGTCTCCGATTGAGCTGAACATTAAGAAAAGACAAATCTGTCGTTTTATTGAAACTAAACTCAACTCAAGTTCTCTCATTCACATCATCATTAGGTATGTAATCATAATATATAAAAAAGAACTCTCGATATCTTTTTACAAAACAATACAAGTATTGAAACAACAAATTTGATTGACTTGCGTTACAGAATATCTGGAATTCAGCTTTTTTCTAATCAATAACACATAGCAATAAAAACAGAGATTGAGTTGAAATAACTTTTAGAATTGGGATTTGTTGAGCATAACTAATGGACAAATAAATAGAAGATAATTATAGCAATAACTCTTTATTAATGTTATAATTAAGAATCATTAATGATTCAAAACTACTGATGGTTACGATAGTCTGAAAGTGCTTTAATTGAAAATGAGCTCAACTATTATGTGTACTTGAAATATAATATGCGATATATATATGCGATATATATATGCGATATATATATGCGATATTTCAGTAGATTCTCGGCGAAGGCATTACAAGCATATGTGGCCTAAAATATAAACTTAAAATATATTGTCATCAAAATTTTGTAAAATTAGCTCACATTATAAAAGCCATTAACAAGTCTATTAAAATATTTATATTCAGTTTCAGTTTTGAAATTTACAGTTTAATTATTAAAAATATTTCACAAAACTAACACTTTTATGGATAACATATTAACAAAATGTAATCATACGTTCACCAGAACAATAGTCATATAATTTGCTTCATTTAACTCACAAATTGATTTAAACTATAGGCAGATGTTATATGATTTTCATTGAGAAACTTTCAAAAAAGCAATTTAAGGATAATTGCATTCAATAATTCAATAAATATTCAAATTTAGGGATAAGGCTTACGATTAAAGGATTATTAGACAGTTTATCCTAAAAGTGGTGTTTTAATTAAAATAAATAATTAACTCATTAACTTTCCAAATCATGTCTGTTATCTATTTTTGTGAGTTTGTCGTCCTTTTCGTTATATTAATCTTTATAAGCTTACGGATTGTCTTCAACCGTGAAATTTTGTCTGATATTTAAGAAAAAGTCATTTTTATTAACTCATGGGATTCTCAGTCTGAAAGTTCTGCTGTAAGACAGTATTATATTCTTTATAGTTAAGCTCAAAGAAAATGCGGTTTTCTGTTTGATCAATAAAAACATCCAAATTCGGAATCATTTCTTACTATCACTCAATATAAGTTCGTTGAACACTAGTATTGAGTGATATTTCTCTTATTTATACGACTATTGAATAATTTAGTTCCCGAGAAGACCAGAATTAAAACGAAATAAGTTTTGGATCAGAGCCTAAATAAACGAACACATCCTTTCTTGTGAACAAACATTTGGGATGCACAGTAAGTCTTGTTAGCGGTGTTAGGTATGAATGAGATGCAGTTCATTTGCGAGTCATATAAAATCAATTCTATCAATCATTAATACTTTGATTCGCACATAAGAATGCTTTTTAATCTTAATTTTCAAATCACTCATTTCTTTTATGTCAAACTGTGTCAAACTTAACTCTTAACCTCATTTGAGTCTCCACTGGTCTCAAATTTTTATTTTATTATTTGTAAGCATTTCTTCTCAATTAAATTATAAATGAACTCAAATTCAGATATTTTTTGATAATAAAGCAAATTCATCGCTGATATGAGAGATGCTGTACAGCTATGAAGTATTCTCAGACAAAAGCCATGAACACAAAAATAAAGTTAAAAACAGAAGAGATCATAAATTTTGAGAAGTATTTGAAATATAAAATAGTTTACAATTAACTAAATTTAAAGCTTCAAAAGTTCAATATCTTGAAAATTGTAAATAAAATTCAATTGCATTTTCTGAAGAGTGAGAGTTGAGTTGATATTTATTCAAATTGAACATTAAATAAGACTCAACTCAATAAAAGAGTAGACAAATCAGTTCATCTATTCTTCAAATTTATGTCAATAAAAAGCAAATTCTATTTCAACTTTTGATAAATCAATTCTATGCTTAAAATGTTAATTAAATTGAATTCAATGAAAAAACTTAACAAAAAATTAGTAGAATTTAAAACCATTAAAACAAATTAGTTATGAGTGTAATAATTGTTAGAATTTTGATAAATGCACTCAAATGTGATCTATATATTCATTAACAATTATTTGATCAACACATCAAACAATACGAACGAATAGGGTTTTCATAACCTTTGAAGCGTTTATTCTTTCATTTATTGATCAGTTATAGTCCTTATAATGGGATAACTTATAAGGTGCGCAATAGTGTGCCGAATACTATACGGCGAATAGTATACCGACTTGTGATTGCATTATTGCCGATCACATACTGTATTGTACTGTATATAATGTACACTTACGAAGCACTTTATAAGTTTTAGTGAGCGCTCGCTCTACACCTTTCATTATTAATAAAACATTATCTCAATCTTTATAAATATTTATTAAAATGTATTTCAAACTCTTTGTAAAATTCAAAATTTTGATCATTTTTATCAGTTCTCACTATTTCTTAAGGCATTCAATTCCTCAAAATTTCTTTAGAATTTTACGACAAATATAAATTTCAATATAACTTTTCGATAAATTGAGAATTTGTGATGTTTTTGAATTACAATTTTAATAATCAAAGGAAATGTTAATTAAACTAAAATACTGTAGAACTTGAAAAAAGTGATGGCTTTGAGTGTTAGCAATACTTTCATTAATTATAGCGCAAAACAGTTAATGTCATCAAATCATTACACAGTACATAAGCGAAGACCTCTTCGACTCATCAAATCTAAAGTTATTGCAATTCAAACTTTAAATTTAAATTAATTCTAATATAAGTTATTATATAAAATATGATTTCCATTAATAAAGTTCACAAATAATTGATTTAATTTCAAAACAATTCTGTACTCAATTATATTTAAAGTCTTGTAAAAAATAACTTTTTGACTAAAATTAAAAAATATACAAATATTTAAATAACAGTTAATTTGACTCTAAATAGAAGTAAAACAAAAT
>JAUJYT010001494.1:0-11410 GCA_033996565.1 Nanhermannia nana
ATTCTTCATAAACTCAACTTTAAATATCTATTGAAAATTTCATTTTTAATCAATAATTTAAAGTATAATAGGACCAGAATTTATAAGTGAAAAGCTGAGTTTAAACATTTAGTAAACCATTTATGTAAAACAATGTAAACTTTGCAATTGTGAAGTATTTTGCCTAAAATTCACAAAAATAAGTAGAACCTCATTTTAAAAAAAATCTGTAGCTTATTAAAGACAAGGAAAAATTATTCCTAATTATCTAATTCCAATTCTAATTCCAATTTCGCGTCTTAATCGATATTTTAACAATCAAAATAAATCTTGTTTTCTAACTAAATGTTCCGAAAATCAACTTTAAATAAGTTTTGAATTAGCAATAAATCTAATATCTAATTAAGACATTTATTCTTTTTGGCCGGTTATTAAAGTGATTAATACCTATATCCAGATCACAAGTTCTATAAAAGTTATACAGTATAGATGGGAATTGATGACAACAATTTTCTGTTATTGGAAAAATTTTTAATTTATTGAAATCAAACTATAATCTATTTATTGTACAAACCAATAAACGAAAATTATTATTCATGGATATAATAGAGTTAAAGTGATTACATGAAAATAATCAATTACTCTGTGAATATATGATACATCTCTTATTTCAAAATAAACGTATCATTAATTATTTTTCAAACAAACATTTCGATGCAAAATTGAATTCTAAAGCTTTTAGAGGAGGCGACACAAAAATGTTGGATAGCAACGTGAAAAATATTACTAAATTATATAGAGATTCATATTTCTCGATCAAATATGATTCGACTCTTACTACTAATGAGTTAAAAGACTAAAATAGATAATTAATTGAGAGATTATTTAAAAACGACGAGCATTATAGGGATATTTCATGAGCAAAGAATATCTACACCAGTGTTACAGAACATCTGCAAGTAATGGTTGACCACCTTTCCTGAATATGACACTTTGCCCAACTCGGAAAAACCCGAATTTGTTAGATCCAACCCGGCTACTCGAGTAGTCCAATGCTCATCTCTAATATATATCAATCGCTTTATAAGTAGAGTTTTGAACCTAAATCATATTTACGTTATAATTCTAACTTTTATTTCTCTGCATCGGTTGTTATGGATAGTTATGTAGTACTAATGCCTAAAACAAGACCTGTTCAAAATTTCATACGATTCCAAACGAATAGATAGAACAAAACCGACTTCATATTTTGATTCTACGTCAAAAAATACATTACCATAAGGTTTTTCGAAATTTTTGTGATCATAGGGCACCGTCGTATTCGACGAAAACGAAATATTTTGATTTAGTTATAAATGAACGCTGTCCAACACGTGGCCCGCAAGTTGTTTTTCGGTGATCCACCGATATCACAGAAATGTGTCAGTTGTGTGACACTGTCGAATATGGCGTTACCTATGATTACAAAATTTTGAAAAACTTAATTCTAATTATTTTTCCGATCTGTATACGGAAGAAAATATCAAAATATTTTGCTCTTGTATGCAGTACACCCTATGAACTTT
This sequence comes from Nanhermannia nana, assembly GCA_033996565.1. Lineage (NCBI taxonomy): Eukaryota > Metazoa > Arthropoda > Arachnida > Sarcoptiformes > Nanhermanniidae > Nanhermannia > Nanhermannia nana. The sequence continues at coordinate 1,545 of JAUJYT010001494.1, forward strand.
TTAAACACATTCCTGTGGTAAAAGCCTTTTAAAAACAAAAATCTGAAAAATTTTCATTAGAAATGTTTAACTTGAGTTTTTAAAATTGATCAATTAGTTTACACTAAATTGATTCACTTTTTAATTAAGAAAAAATAATTTCTTGATGTTTAGTCTCGTGCTATTGATATTTAAACTGGTGCTCACTTTTTATTATTGAATTTTATGCTACAATTAAGGATGTTCCAAGTGTAATTACACCTATTTTAAACCTATAAATCTTTTATCATTACTGATAATATGTTTAGGCATAAAACTTAAATTGGGTCCATTTAAAATAAAAAATTAGACAAAATTATTCCGAATAAAAATACATTTGCAATTTTTAAACGAGGTTAGACTGTTTAATTTTTTTCTTTTGTATGAAATTAATCAAAAATACATTTTTTACTTAAAAACTTGTAGATGTATTAAAATGTATAATGAGCTGTAAAAAGGGGGAAAAAGGAATTTTTTATGCCAACATCAATATTTCTTTCTTCATTAGAATATCATTAAAGTAAAATTCTTTTACTTTAATGAAAATGAGAAAGAGAGCTGATTAAAGACTGCTTTTCATATCATATTAATGGAAATATAAAATAAATACTACACATCCTTATTAAAGTTTGCGCCACATGAGACACTCTTTTACCCCGTGATAATTGAAGTTTGTATTACAGATAATACACAATATTTCAAGTACAGTATTCGGTTAGTGGACTACAATTTACTTGGGTTGAATCATTTTTTTATGGTTATACGGTGTGCATATCATATAATTATTTGATTCCTATTTTTCTCTAATAAACCTTTTCTGCTTAATGTAAGAATATTTAAAACTTAATTGAAAAATGACAATTAATTAGATGCAAAAATAATTAAAATAGCAAATACATCTTTGGCTTATCAATCATTCATTTGAGCTGACAATTATGCACTAAATATAAAGATGTGACATTAATTTTAAATTTCTAATATATTTATAAACTTATTGATTTTAAAATAATTATAGTTAACTAATTTGAGCCATTAATCATTTCGGAATCCAGAACTTTCTGAGATATAAATTCTTGAATTCTACCATTTTGTAATTAATTAGTTTCAAAATGATTGATAATATCATTTATAAAGTTGTGTTTTTCTGTTAATGATATACTCTATTCAAATATCCTAAAATGCTATGATTGTCAACTTGACAGATATGACCAAAGATCACCTGAAGTTGTTTGTAAGCATTTGCTAGTATTATATAAATTACAATTAATTTTTATTTAAACTTGTTTTAAATTGTACACTGACTGAGCTTATGCTTTTATTTTATGCTTTTATTTTATTCAGTAATTTAAGATCAAAGTGTAGTCAAAAACATTCATTAGATTCTTGTTATTTTAATGCGAGCTAATCTGTACACAAACAGTATAATGATTTTGTTTTTATCAGCTTATAGTAGAACTGGTAAGTTATGAGGAAAATAGAGCAAAAAATCTTTATAACTTCTATAATAGAGTAGATTTGAAACGCATTTTGATTTATTATTATATTTTCTCCTTTTCTATCTCTGTATTTCATTGTTTTGTCTGAAAAAAAGTAACATTTCTTGTAACTCGTCTTCTACACACACACATACACATACACACACACATACTCTTTCTCTTAAGTGCAATTTAATGTGATAAACATTAAGGTGAGTCAAATCACGTCTTCTTTTTTCTTATACCGATTCTTAGTTCTCTTTGGTTTCCATTGCATTTCTCTATTGTTTTCGTTGCGTTTCTTTATTTTTCGACTTTTCCATAAGATATAATATGATATACAACATAACCACAATTTACTATTAAATTCTCGAATAAAGTCTTATTTATTTATATACTAGTGCTATAACACTATTGAAAACTATCACTACTGTACTAGTATTATAACTTAAATGATTTCATAAAAATTTTTAAAGATTTATTTTTAAATTTTCACCTCAAATATGTTTTCTATAGCAATGAGCTTTATATTCAAAATTGTTTTAAGACAATTGAATTGCATTTGTTGTATTTTTCATGCAATCTTCAAATATTTTTACAATTTTCCATAAAAGAGTAGAATTGAGAATATTCAGGAAAAACAATTTAATTGAAATTGAATTTCACAAATCAGTTAAAAACGAAATTCAATATTTTATTAATCAAATAATTATAAATTGCTCAAAGATCTAAATTATTAATCACAGTATTTTAAATAATGGCATTATATTATTATATTTTTATTTCAGTTAAACTTTCTATAAATATATTTACCTGCAAAACATTCCTCTGTATCTTCTCCTTCAGTTCTCCTTTAATTCTCAACTCCTGTGTATCGATCGATTTTATTTCCATTCATCCTCAGAGCGCATCTCAACACACGCCTAGAAATACATTTAATTCTGCCTCTCTCTTGCAACTCTTAATTAAAAATCGCAAAAATTTTTTAATCCCTCTCCTCCCTCCTTTCTCTCTTTCTCTCTCTCTTTATTTCTCTCCCTCTCTCTCTCTCTCTCTCCCTCTTTCCCTCTCTCCCTCCCTCTCCCTCTCTCTCTCCCTTTCCCTCTCCCTCTTTGAATGTGATATACCTTTGATGACGATTTTATTTCTAAAATATTTGATACCAACAATTTCATACAATTCCATTCAATTCTACCATAAAATTGTTACTCAAAATCTAGCATTTTATTTGTGGTCTTCATCTGAAAATTGCTTTTTCAGTATTGAAAATATTCAGTGAGTGACCAACAAACTGATCGCGTACTTATTTTTAATGGTGAAAAAGTTTGTGTGCGATTAAGCCTTTAAAAAACGGTAAATTACTTTTTTCACGCTTGAAAAGTGAGCAAAATATTTATGTATTCAGTATTTATTGAATGTATGAAAAAGATGTATTCACTGATACAGCTCTGATATTTACAGTTTAGATCAGAATTTTAAACTTTAGTATAATCACGATTCCAATCATATCTCAACTTCTATACAAAAATAGACTTAATTCGCATTATTAATAGTTTGAAGTTAAATATTAAAATTAAATATCTTTAGTTACACATCAATAATAGCCCACTATATGATTAATACCTCTGTGTTTCTGTAATTAGTTTTTTTAATTAATTGTTAATATGAAAAATTGTTATTTTCTTAAAATATTCAGTTGGCTGAAAATTAAACATTTCTTTATTTATTTAAGCAATAAATTAAAATTTCTTATATTTATAAACGTTTGAGTTAAAGCAGAATTCAATTAATTATTACATGATATTCCTTTCTTTCTGTACAAAGCAATCTTTCGCTCTAAATGTTGCAGTCCTTGAATCTTAAGCGAAAATAAATACAATACTCTTTAGTGAATAGAATGTGAAGAGAATAAAGAATTCACTCATTTATTATCATTTCTATTCTTAATCGTTTATAATAAAGAAATGAACTCTTTATTATCTGAGGGAAAATAATTTTATAAGAAATTATATTTTGTAGAGTTCATAAAATAAAGAAAAGCAAAACGAAAATAAAGTTTTTTATTCTGGTAGTTAAGAGTCGAAGAAAATATAGTATCGCTACAAAAAATTAACTCTCGGCTATTTTGAACCACAAATGTTTGCGATCTATAATTTCGGTCATTTCTGAATATTACATACAAAATAGTTTTCTAAAAGAACTGAAGAGAGAGAAAAAATGATGAAAGAAGCGAAAAATGGGAGAAAGCTTTACAAGGATTCATACAGTTATAGTAGAGTTGCGTGACTTCACTATTTCCGCGTGTTTGCACATTTCATGTTATTGTTTGATCTGTGATATCTCGTGTATAAAGAAATACATAGAAATACCTCTATGAAGGAGAGGTACAGTTTGTCACATTTCTTCTCTTCTCTTTTTCTCAATGATTCACATTTACGTCTATTTTTTCAAAGCGATAAGAAATCGTCGCATAATATATAGATATATAAAAAAATTACTGTTACCGCAGAGAATATAAGAATATAAGGAAAAATTGCGGTGAATATTGAGCGGAAAATATTTGTTATTAATATGAATCAAAACTATGCTTTAAAGATATGAAACACACACAAACTCATCAGTTTTTCTGTACTTTATTCTATCAAATAAGTAATACATTGTTCGTAAGTTATATATTGTAATAAACTTTTATAAATATTGTTTATTTTTCATTGTATATGTTGTGGAAAGGCATTGAGTGGCAGATTGTGTGATAGATGAACGAGTAGGACATATGTTGAGTTTGAGGGGAAAGTCAGGAATTTATGAGTTATAGTCTCATTGTTTTAGTTAATCTAAAATCTTGCAAAACGAAAATAATAATAAACTAACTCATACTTTTTTATATTGTTGAACTCATGCATTCAAACTGTGAGCCACTGACTCCCTTGAGGGTCATGGAATCAAAATAACATTAGCTTCTATGGAAAAGGGCCACAGATTCTTTAATTTTACATTGAAATTCATCTTATGAAACACAGACCAAAAAAGTTTGAAAAACACTTTGTTAACTGTGTGAATATCTTTTCAGTTTATTCAGTTAATGGTAATAAAAGTTTTCCGGACAATAAATCCTAAGTTGAAAATTGTAGATATTATTTTGGAGAAAATAATAATAATAATAATAATAATAGTCTAAAGCAAACTTCCCCTAAAAGAGGAACATTTTGTTTTCTCAACTATTAAATAATTTAATTTTAATTCAAACAAATAGCGAAAACCACTATTTGACAGAAAGATTAAGATTTCAGTAGAGTGTAAAATCAATTTTCTCTCTTTTTTAGTTGAGCTTTACTTTCTCCAAATTCTCTACAAGCCTTCCACTTAAATATAGAGTACGTGAGATTTTGTTTGTTATATGTTTAAATTGTTTGTAACTATAATTCACAAAACACACATATTTACACAACTAAATCAAGAAAATATATCGTAAGAACACCACTAAAAAAGCTTTATAAGTGAGAAAGTCTAACATTTTTTTGGTAAAACCAAAACCCAAAATCCCATACATAATGTTATCTCACACTCTAATTCACTGATTTTTATTATCTATCAAACGCCAGTTGTGGTCATGTTTACCAGATTTGTGATTATTTGGTTGATTGTGTGCATATGCGTTTGAATTTGTTCGCCCCTTTCGACTGTGTGCGAGCAATGGCCACAACAATGTAATAACTGAAGCATAAATATGATTTCGAAATCTTCCACATTTTTATTCTTCTCGCTTATTCTTATTCTCACCTCATTCAGACCCATTCGTTCTCAACTTTTTTTTTAAAAATAAACAATTTTTATAGAGTATGCGATAAATTTTTATATTTTATTATAATAATACATAAGAGTCTTTTTAGTTTTGAGAATTTTTGAAGAGAATTTCGCCTTGTTTTAGTAAAACCTCACTTCTAGTTAGCATTTAATCTTCTCGATGTGTTATAAAACATAGCGATTGATGAAATAACTTATTCAAATTTTTATTACCTTTTATATAGGCATAAACAAACAGCAACTTGAGTTCTCGATTGGCACTCAGAAAACAGCTTAACTTACAATATTTCACATGAGTTATCGGTTACGCCACTGTCTATTGTTCTATAATCAATTATATATAATTGTGATTTTCAACTGTTAAATAAGATAACGTAATGTTTTCTTATATCTATTATATAATAGAATGCTTGCAAACTTATTACATGTATTATTACTTCATGAAAGAAGTTCAGGTTCAGGTTCAGTTACGTTAATCAGAGCAAAAGCAGTTGTGAATCATAGAGAAATAATATATTAAACATGAATATGAAAATAGAGTTTGAAAGACAATTACCTTTAATAAAATATTTGTAAAATGTACGCCACTCTCTCAACAAACATAATAAAAATAGCAATAATAATAATAATAATTTCTAAAACTAGTAAATAATAAAATTAAATTGTTATTGCAATCAATGGCAACCCGTTGTCTGCCTCCTCAGTTAAGCCCCACCCATACCTTTGACTTAAGCCAGTCATACCTTTTTCTGTTCGTAGTTTTGGGATCATTTCTCTTCCTCAAATGGCTCTCTATCCGCAATCTACGTTCCAACTGCTCTCTCCTTTACTCTATTTTCCTCTCCATCCTCTCATCAGTTTATAAGTCGTTCTCACTCACAATATTCTATCTGGTGTTCAATCCTAACATTACTTCATAACTTACTATCAGTCTCTTCGTCTCCTTATCATTTCCGCTGTCCAGACTTTATTTGAGCCCTGGACGGAGAACTGATAAGGGCGGGGGGAGTACTACTAACACCACTAATGATATACTAATAGTCTTTTTGGTCTCTTATAATTTCCGCTTTTTCTTTTATATTCGCTATTATTAATAAATACGATCAACTTTTCATACTTTTACTAATAGTATTAGATATCAGTAATAATAATAATAATAGATAATAATAATAATAATAGTAATACATCTATATAAATGTTATTAATAGTCCTTTCATACCTTTTCCTGTGATTCTTACCATCATCTCATACAATGCAAGGATATTATAACCAATTAATTATTGTTGAAAATCGCAATTAAATTTACTTTATTTAGGAATCTTTTAATTTATGTGATATCAAAACTTTTAAATCATTAATCTATATGTAATATAATCAAAATTTTTTGCATAAGTTTATTAATTAATTAGTTTACAAATTAATAATCATATAATAATATATTTATATAACTTGTATGTAAATTCAATTAAAAATGCAATTCAATAAAATTATTTCATACGAACTGAAGTTTATTACAAACTAAGTTATTATTCATTCTTTAAAATGTAAAATTTTAATTTTTTAACAACTAATAGCCATACTTCCAATCTATGACATAACGCATTTGTTTTCCTTCAACAAACTTTTGATAATTTTCTACAAACAATTCGACACAATCTTTGGTCCTGGAATTGGCTGCAATGTGTGGTGTAATCAATACATTTGGATGTGACCAAAGAGCACTTGTTTCAGGTAATGGTTCTGTGCGAAACACATCCAATATTGCGCTTGAAATCCAATTATTATCCAATGCATTAATTATTTCGCTTTCGTCGATAACAGTTCCGCGACCGATGTTCATAAAAACTGGTTTCTAAGGGATTAAATCATAATTTATTTAAATTAATTTTTCAATACAATTACTTCACAAACGATACAAGTAATACTCTGTACTTGTAGACTAACTCTTAAATGCTTTAATATTCAATGCTTATAATTAGTTAATAGAGTAGAAAAGTTTCATTGAGTAAACTGAAAATCGACTGCAAAGCTAATTGAGTTGAATATAAGTTGAATTTTCCGATGAACTAAAACTTTTACTTATGAATTAGTGTCAAACATCTATCATTCTTAGTCTGTTATGAATAAAAGTTAATAAAAGGCATAATTTCCTTAATTCAGAGACGAGTTATTTTGTTTTCTTTTTCAGAGGAAAATCAATAGTTTCGAACAGTTTTGTTGGAATATATTTTATTTTTATACTGTTTTCATGCAATTTGCATAACTCTTTGTCCAATTTAGTTTCTGCTCATTGATTAATCTTCTAGTCATTTATTATTGTCTGACATATTTAATTCTACATTCAGTTAATTAATTGATGATTAAGTTTTGTATGTGTTTTCGTGTCACTAACTCTAACTCATAATCCGTATTATGTAAACATTTCTATCTCTTGTTAAACATTTCCACTTAAAAATTGAATAGTATTTGTCAGAAAGTCTGTATCTCTGTTGTTATTTAGAAGCTGCTTATTATCTGTATTATACTTAATATCTCTGGTGTCCATTTATAAGCATATCAAATATAGAGTACTTTCACTCAATTTGTATTAATCTAATTTATCTGGAATTATATTCAAATATTGAGTCTGGGAGGCGCAGTGGGAAAGGTACTCATGATCAAGGGGCGTGAGTTCAAATCCCAGCCTCGCTGTGTTTCTTTGATTGCGATGTGTTGACCATATATCCATTGTTTTCGAGCAATCCCTTCGCCCGAAACATTTGCCCTTTGCCGACAATCTCACTCTAATCAGGGCTAAAGATGAGATCTCATGAAAATGAGTTGGCGTAACGAAAATGTTATAAATGAGAAATGCTACAGAGTAATCAATTTATAATTTCTCTTATTTCACATTAGAAATTATTTCATTTAAAGCTATAACACATTTCTTCAAAATTGGATTACAAATAAACTTTTGAATTAATAGAAAGTATAAAAATTTGTTTTAAATAATAATATTCGAGATTACAGTAAATAAAATTACTTTTTTTAGAAAGATTTTATAGAAGTTTTATAGATGTGTCGAATTCAATCTTGGTTTTACATCACAACTCTTTCTATAAATGGACATGGTAGTTTCCGGGTTTAACCCAATTAAAACAGATTAAACCATGCGAGAAGAAAATTTTTAAGTCGGGTTTAACCCGATTGAACCCGAATCGAATATGCGTAGTGCATGGGTTTAATCAAGTTTTTTTGTTCAAATATTGTTTTATTATAAATATTCTGAACATTTTCGTAATTTAAAAATGTTCAAATAGATTGCCGCTTATCATGAAATGTTGTACACCTAAATATGCACCCGATTTTATATTTCAATGTGGATATAGAGGGACATTTTCATTAATACTTGTCATTTTATGAATTTATATACCAGAAGTTGAAAATAAATTTTCGGTTTAAACCCGATAAACCCCGAAATAACTTAAATTTTTTGAACCCGATTAAACCATCCCGAATCGGCGTAAAAATTAAACCCGAAAACTACCATGTCTATCTATAAAATAGTAATTTTATGCGTAGTGATGAATAGGGGCTCATTTTGTATGAGCTTCAACTTGAGTTTATGGAAAAAATTCAATTTTTCAATTATCTTATTTGTTGAAAATGATTCATAATTAATATAATGTTCGAATAATTAAATAAGTTTCGTTAGTAAAATAACTACTGTATTAATTCAAACCTATCAAATGGGAAATTTTAAAATGAACAAAAATAATCCATTAGTCAACTAACAGAAAAATAAAACCATACTCTATTTCACTTATAATGATTTTTAAATGCAATCACAATTGTAATCAATAACATAAAATTCTATTTTAAGGCTTATTTCACACTTTTAGACAAAGAAAAAACCGTTTTTATTAATAAATTAAATTATATTGAAAACAAATGACAGCCAAAGTCTTAAACCCCGGTCTAAAATAAAATTCTGGTAATAGTTTTAGTTTGATATACTGCACAACAATAAATATCTTTAATTTAATTTAATATATGCCTAATTTCTAAGGTTAGCCTAAAAATTCTCCCACTTATGAAATATCAGTTGCATTGCTATTGAATTCCTCAAAGAGTCGTTTTAATTGTAAGAGAAGCTCAAAAGAATTAAATAATGAACTTTCTGATAATTTTGATAAAAGCAATAAAGTTAAAAAAGCGGTTTTTTGTATGTGTGTTCATAAAGTGTAGTATTATTTAATCTTTTATTCATTAATTACCTTAATAGAGCACAATTTCAGTTTATTGTTGTTCAAAAGGCCAATTGTTTGCTGAGTTGATGGCAATACACTTATGAGATAATCACATTCCGGTAATATATCCTCCAATTTAGTCGAATATCTATTAGAAGTTAATTAATTAATTCATTGCTATAGAAAATAAATCTTAAAACCAAATATCATAACAGAATATTTCTACTGATATCACGTTTTACACAATTGATATTTTTTAAAACTTTTATTTCAATTAAAAAATTAAGTTGAGCTTAATTTGATTGAATATTTGGAGACTAAAAAAGAATTCTTGAGATTA
>JAUJYT010001495.1:0-11406 GCA_033996565.1 Nanhermannia nana
TAATAATGACTAACAAAGATTATGAGATACTCGAAAAGACCGCAACTTTTTCAATCTAATTACTCAATTCAAAAATTGATTAGATGTCGCCTCTTTTTTTGCGTTCCACTTATTAACACAGGCTTGAAGTATCTATATCATATAATCTTTGCTTACTATAGCAAATACTCCCCTATTGGAAACCTCTGATAATAAGCATTACTGTAAAGTATATACTTTAGAAAAGTGTAACAAATAAATGACTTATACACCGTTGATGTATAATGTATAGTACAGCCTCACTAAAAACCTTTTCAACATTAATTTCATGAAAATTATAAAAATTATATCGTTCTTTTAATGGTTTCAAAGCTTTTGCACTGTACAGTTTCGTAAAAATGCATTAAAAACATAGTCTTAGAGCGGAACAGGTATCAATCGATCGGGAGGGGAGGGCTGCCAAGTATTCTAAAAAATTAAGGATGGAATTCAAAGAATCATAGTTTGTTGAGACAATTTTTCACTGTAAATACTAGGCTTAGTAAAACTTATTGTTTAGCCTATCTTTTGGAAGTTTATTCATTCGTTGTTTGCATTGGACGTAGTGTTTTGGTCATATTCTACATCCTAAAAAATCCTTAAGAAGAGTCATTCTTTCAAAAACTTATTTTTTACTACTCAACTATTAATATAAACTTATATACAGTGCAGTATCTCTGAAAGTCGATTAGGGTAAGACGTGGGTTAAATCGAAGGTTTAAATTGAAATTGGAATTAAATAAAAAAAATTAGGTCAACATTCATTTTATAAGTCCTTAATTTTCTAAGTTTTCCTTAAATCTAAAATTTTTGAAAATAACTTATTGATATTTGTTTGGTATTAATTAAACAAAATGCATATTTTTGAAAAATTATAGATATTATATCAAACTTTTCCTCATTTGGATCTATATTTGTTGAAAATGGTAAAATTGGACAAATCCAGAAAAGGCTAATTTATTTTTTAGTAGAGATCCTACATTTGTTTATTATGATAACAACAGTTGGTCGGCGTTAATGTTTGATGTTTACATTCAGGGAAACTTCATTAAAGACTAATTTAATTTGCAGGCCTTAATTCATTAAAAATTTATTCTTATTTACAGAAGTTTTCTCGGACTCAAGATTTGAAATAAATAAATAATACTACAGTCGAAAACAATTTTCTTTTGCTAAACCTATCAGTTGATTGCATCAAATTTTCTGATAAGGTTCTAATGAAGTTATTTTGAATTTTTCTGAATAAAAGCTAAATTTATATATGTGTTAAATTAATTCACTCAGAAAAATGTTTTTTGAAAATAAAAATAACTATAATCTGACAAAAAGTTTCACGCACTAGATTTAATCAAAAAATTTATGTTTCGACTAAAAAAATTGATTAAATAAATAGATAATACTTTTTACATAAAAATAACTTAATTTTCTTATTTGATCGTAGATCTGGTTTAATTAATAATTTCAAAATTTCAAGTTTTTTCAAAATATTTCAAAATTATAAAACTGCGAGTCTTTTAGAATTACTTTAATTTCATTTTTTCAAATGAAGCTCAATTTTTTATTCAAGTCTTTCAAATTAGAAAATGAATGTTTTACTAAATATCAATAAATTATATTTTATTATAAAATGAATCCATGGATTCAATTAAAAAATTCTTGATTTGCCGCAAAATTAATAGCTATATAGATAATATTGATCCCTAGTTGGAAGTGAACCAATTAGTTCGTTATATGAATTGGATCTGTGGGAGTCAGTATTGTCAAAACTGAACGAGTGAATCCAAATAGAAAAAAATGTTTATATTTATACATATTTTTATATTATATTATGAAATATGATTTTAACAAATTGAGTCAAAGCTCAAATCGATGGTTAATTTCAGTTAAATTCTTATTTAGAGAGATATACCGGTAATTAAAACCAGATTAAGACGGTCTGAATGTTATTTTTTGTTTTACTTTACAAGTTGTTTTAGTTAAATAAGCTTTGCATAGAAGTTAAAAAAATATGACAGTTATGTTGAAATAATTTTAGAACTTCCTTCTCTTCAATTTTTCTGACAGCTAAAGCAGAAGTGATGCCAAAAATCACTGTTTTCATTAATAATTGGTGTTCATGGTTAGAGAATGATAGTAAATCTTGACATGTTTGATTTGATCTGTGGAATAGACCAAATCATTTTGGATCAACTCATTTCGAATTTTTTCAAATCCAATCACTTTTTGTATAAAAGAACTGTTCAGTAATTCAATATTAAATTGATTGCTTTATAAGAAAAACTGGAAACTCTATAACTATTTTTTGGTATCTTCCCATTTGGCTGTTTATCGTAAGAAATTTTATTATAAATCCCATATTTTGATTTTAATATTGCTATTTAAGTCATTTCTAAAATTAAATATATTTATTAAAGGTTGAAATCATATAGTTATATATGTTGAAAAGCAACGGGACCCGCTAGTTATCTGTTTGTATTTTCGAAATTCTTCAGCAACATGATTATAATTTTAAAATAATGAAACAGCGAAATGACGTATAATCCTCTTTTATTTACTTGAATTATAAGCTACATTCAATTAATTGGTAGACTTGGTATTAAAGTTGGAAAATTTATAGAAAATTTTTGTTTTCATGAATAATTTTCTTGATTCAATACTAGTTTTATAAAATAATTTTTTTTAAAGAGGATTCTTACCAAAGATGGAAAAGTTTGCACAATTCACGCATATTAAAAAGTCATGAAATAAACAATAATAAAATAATTAAATTTTATGTTATCATAAATATTCCAAATTTTGCAAATATCGTGTCAAAAATTATTGATAACAAAAACAAATATTTAAGTCTTTATGAATTAATTTAATTTTTCTCAAACCTTGTTTAAAATTTGAATGAACATGCGAATATAATCAAAATTGAATAAATTGTATCTTGGCTGATAAGTTATAATAAACTGTACAGTATAAGTACATGAAAAATTAATGTAAAAGAAGCACAAAACTCATAAATATTATATGCGTTGCTTCTGTTACTAATATTGATCAGAAAAAACAAAAATTTACTTAATTTAATCTTTCCTTTGTAACTAACATTTTTTAAAAAAAGCTAACTTTTCAGGAAGGAAATTGAAGCATAAATAAAATAATAAGCTTTTAAAATTCATACTTAATGAGATTTTTTTTAACATTGAGCATTAATTATTTTTCATCCTAATTTGAAGGTTAATTTTAAAAGTCTAAATGCAATATTAACTCGACTTCTCTAAAAGTGGATTCTAAATAGTTTTTAATGAGGTATATATGCATATATTTCAAGTAATGCTGCAGGATTGTCAGTGCCGGTCGCGTTCAGTAGACCGACAATTGAAATAACATTGCGTAATCTTTTTCATTTTCCTTGTTCCTTAAGTCTCATTTAACTAAAATTAGACTCTATTTATATGTAAATTGTACCAAGAATTCCGATTATAAAATAGATTTTTGTCTAAAATCAATAGTTTTGAGATAACTCAATTTTTAAAAATTTAATTTTTTAAATTTAGAAAATTACAAAACTATTTGTTTTAGACAAAAAATCTCTTTCATATTCGGGATTCTTGGTCTAATTTCACTTAAATCGGACTTAAAAAACGAGAAAAATTAAAAAACTCAATGTTATTTCAATTATCGGTCTAGTGATCTGTCTGTCTAGTGAACCGAAATCCTGCAGTGAATTATTAATAGATCAATAATGTAAAAATATATTTCATAGTAATTCATTTAAAATTATTATACAATAATTATGGGCTTTCAATGAATTGTTATTTCATTTGATAGGTTTTTTTAAATTTTTGAAATAAATTTTAACTTGATTTTAAAATAATGAATTTGAATTTGTCCACAAAAACTTCTAACTTATTATAAAGGATATCAAACACTTAATAATAAAGTTAAGTGCATTGCAGACCAATGAAGAGATTGACTCACAAATACTTAAGTCCTGTTCCTATTTTAGAATCAGCTTTAGATTAATTTTTTCTATTTTTTGGAATAAATAGAAGAGATTACAGATTTTAAGAGCATTTTCTAATATTAAATCCAAGTTATAAAGAAAATTTAATGTGAGACCAGTTGCTCAACAAAGGAAGTGATTTCGATGTAATAAAAAATCACATAACGATTGAATAGAATTTCAATCAGTCATTATTTTTTTATGGAATAAAACATCTGCAGTCAACTCAAATAATTGAGATAACTTCGAAAATAAAAGTACTTTATAAGCTCTAAACTTGAGATCTAAATTTTTGGATTCGATGAAAGATTGTCTGAAAAACTTATCATTTTATTTCATTATTCAGTGAAATGTTTCCTCAAAGTTCTTTTAATATATATATATTTGAATGACTATTCAGTCTCACAGTAAGAGTAATGTAAATATAAGTTAGAATTTTCTCTTTAAAGAAGTGAAAAATCTTTCGAAATATTTTTATATCTGTCTTTTGTTTTTTTCAAAAGCCTTTTGAATACTTTTTAAAAATCAAGTGAAAGACCTGTACCAGACCTGTACCAGACCTGTACCAGACCTGTACCAGACCTGTACTTATTAATACAATGAAATGAAAATTAGTCATAAACATTAAGACTTGAGAATAATTTTTGTTTTGTATTTTATTCTGTTCGTCGACTAATTTTCTTATATTGATATACCTGTAGCTAAGGTAAGGAAGAATTTTTAGGGCGTTGTAACTCATTAGTTAGATTACATCTTCAGATGGAAAAAATTCCAATTAATTGGATGACATGATTGTGTGGGTTTAGTAATGATTCTTGATTTGAATCATTAGTGTTATGACAGTATCGGACTGTATGTATTAATACAAAAGTGTGATAATTGCATTCCCTTATTAAATAAAGGTTTTACCTGAAATCAGTATTTGATTGTATAAATCAACCCAAAAGACTGGTCTGTTATTTCAATCGATTATTGACTTCGATTTTAAATTCTTTGTTGTAAAGTTCTATAAGAAAAGAGAATCAAATATTAATATTGTTGAACTGAAACAATAAACTTCTTATTGCTTAAAAAAAAGTTTAGGCCAGTGTTTCTCAACCTATTTTTGCCTCGCAGACCCCTTGCATTCAGATAATCACGTGGTTCTAATAGGGCTTAATGTTAAAACATTTAGCTTTGGGGACCGGTAGCGGTCCGCAAATGCAAGTTGGGAACCTATGGTTTAGACGATTTATATATTTTTGCATACTTATATGAATTTTGTTATTTAAAGGCGATTAAACTTAATAAATAGCATATTTTTTAATTAGTTTAAGTTAAGCGATTATCAAAGAAAATAATTATCAAACAAGTCTTTATGATTAATAATGCATTTAATAATTATGAATGGTTTTATAGTCTGTAAACATTTCTAAATTCAAAGTTAATGTAATAAGTGTTGTAAAAAGAACAGTGTCTAAAAACTTATAAAAATAGGTTTAAACTCTTTTAATCTCATTTTGTAACACAACATAAATAAAAATAGTTAAATGGTGGCACCAATATTATCGTGAAAGATATGGACAAATAGGTCTCTGCAGACACTATAATCTTCGCTCTAAAGACAACTTTTAATGCTTCTGTTTATTTTTAAAAATTGCAAAAAATTATTTGGTGTCTCAAAATAAAATCATATACTATGTATGTATTGTAATGTACTGTACTGTAAAGTAGACCTATTCATCGGGCCGAAATCCTCCGGCCCAACCCGACCCGACTTTTTATGGACCTATGTCCGACCCGACAAACCAAAAAGTCCAACCCGATCCGACCGAGAATTCAATTTGTTCAAATAATGGCAGTAGCAAAGCCAGAAAATGTTGAGTGGGAAGGGGTCCAAACATAGGAAAACAAAAAACTTCTCAACACATTGTATTTCTTTAGTGAAATGGGTGAAATGTAGTGTGTTTTACAGTTTGTAGAAAAATAAAAGCCTTTATTTGAATAATTTCATGCAATTTAAGCTCAAAAAATAAAATACAATAAAGCTTTTTATTAAATTAATTGACTTTTAATTTAAGTTAAGGGGCATATGCCTCTGCCCCTATGCTAGCTTCGCAACTGGATAATGGGTTTAATTAGTTTATTCATTCGGATAATTGTAGTTTACATTGTACTCATAGTAAATTAATTTGAAAATCATTTGAATCATAATCTGTTTGAGGCATTGTTTTATTTATTTATTTAAAAAACAAGCATTTTATATAATAGACGAATAATAAAAAAGCGCTTAATAGCCATGATTTATCAAATTTACAGTTTATACAAAAATATATGCTTATAATGATGTAACGCAACTACATTATAAACATTCTTTAACATAAAACACGTAAAATTTATATATATCGGGCTTATTTCGGGCCGGCTCATCCAACCTGACCCGACATTTCAGGACACTCAGCCCGACCCGAAAAAACCCGACTTTTTTCTCTACAGCCCGACTCGACTGAGCTCGACCCGAGCCCGATGAACAGGTCTACTGTAAAGTATGATTCAAACTCGTAGAGTGATTCAAATTAAATTTACTCTATGTTATATTCAATATAAGATACAGATCACAATTAATACCAACCAATGGATTAATGCAATAAATTTTGCTAATAATGGTAGAACTGGTACTTATTTGTTTAAATGGAAATAGAATTTAATTATGTGATAAACTATTTTTCAATTAGTCTAAAATTATTTTCAATAATCTACCAAAATGTATAAAAAATTTCAACAAATTCAAGAACTTAACGAATCAATATTTTAATTCTCTTAACCAAAATAATTTGTATTAATTTTATGTAATATTATTATTTTATTTTAATCAGGTTTAAGACATGTTCTAAAGTCTCTGTGTTTGTAATTTCATTCACTAAATAAAGATTATTATTATATTAGACATGAAAATTTTTGATTTTATAAATCTCAATCTCGTCAGGTCTCGTGTAGTTCAGTAAATTCAATCTCATAGTTATGGAATCAGCATCTTATACGGTTTCAGGTTTACTCTAATACTTATTATCTATGAGTACAGTACTATTTTGTATGTCTACAAATAAATAAACAGAACTGTATAAGGTATAAGAGTAAACTGAAACCGTATACGATGCATGATTCCATAACTATGAGATTGAAGTTACAATCTCGTCTCGTCTTGCGAGTTATATTCCTTTAAATACCGTTAAATACCTTCATACTATAGCTGCGCGCAGGGGATCAAGGGCTTGGTTCCAGGTTCATAAAGTTAGTTTAGGTATTATTACAATACTTATCTGCTATATAGGAAGGCAAACTTACTCCACTCGCGCAGAAAAGTAAGAAGGTCGCGGTGGGGTTCGGTCCTGGGGGTTTTATAAGCTGTTCGGTTCGGTGTAATTCTTCTAAAATCTGGCGGTTCGCGGTCGGTTCGTCTAAATTGTGATTTACATCATACTACTAACCCTTGGGATTTAAACAATGAGCACTTCAATCAATTAATTTTTATTAAAACGACGAGATTTGGCAAGATTTTTGGTGAAACAAGATCTCTGTTTCATGTCTACAGCAGATATAAGCAAGGTCGGTATGTAGGTAGTGGTACCCCAAGTGATTTCTAGACCCCCCCGTGGATTTTCGGCCGAAATTATTCAAGTGAAATAGTATATTTGTAACATTATTTAGCCTCAAGAAAATATCATATAAGCTGAAATTAAACCTTAGATATTATTTAAATTATTGAACCTATTGCTCTATTTAATTACTAGTATTTTTGAAACATTGAAATGTCAAAAATAGTGTTGAAAACAAATTTGAATTTTTTTTGACGGAAAAATTTTGCCAGCTAAACTTATCTGTGGTGAAAATTGTAATTCAAACCCGGTGAGTTTACCCTCCGGAAGCTTCAACAATTTTGATACCTTGCTTAAGTCTAGTCTACAATATATTCAATCTCTTTGCAAAAGGAGTTGGACAGGAAAGTAGCGTCTAAACAGAATTTTTTTTCTTATGAACTAAACAATATGATTGTCTCAGTTTTTCAAATGAAATAACTATTTACTATTATATACAGTAAATGTTTATTTAAGAAGTCAAATTCAACACATCAACTTTTAAAGTGCTTTTTGATGTCAAGCAAATGTGTCTATAAGATCATGATAACAAAAATATCATTTTCGCTCTAAAGATTGCCGTTATTTTCAATTTTAAGTAGTGCTGAATAAAGTAGTCTTTGAAACCAATACTTAATTATGCAAATTATTACGAACTAAAGCCTTCTATTTCATAGAAGCTGTTTATTTGAAAAATCTTCTATAAAGCAATTTCCTATTAAATATTGAAGTAATGGTATATCAAATAATATTGGTTTCGATTCAATCATCAAAATCATGGCATCAGCAAAAGTATAAATATTTTCTTAGGAATTGTAGAAAAATAAATAAAATGTGCTTTCATTAGACCAGCATAAAGAAAGTTAAGAAAAGCATTATAGTTAACAATGTTTGAGTACTTACAAACTGATCAAAAGAGCATTTTATAAACTTTTGACGTTTTATTTAGAAAATATTAATCAATCAAAAGACTTAATAAGAAAATCTTAATGAAACCCTATACTCGTCTACGTGAGTCTTTAACTTATTTATAATTTGACACTTTTCTTGTTCATTAATTATATTTTATATAGAGACTCTAAATACCGGCTTTTCTAGATTTGCTCAGTTTTTAGTATATACATAAATATTGAAATGCATACGTGAACGAAGAAACGATAACATGTAAAGGTATGTAAAGGTATGTCAAAAAAATCTAAAACTTCTGGTTTTACATAAGTAATAGAACTTTTCAAGAACATCAAGAGCTACTCCTTCTCTTTTGGGATTCACATGTTTTATGTCTCACGTATACGTAACATACAATTTTTGAAAATATTTTTTCAATGTTTAGTATATAAATCTGCTTTTTATCATCTCTTGTAATTAGTGTTTATGAGAAATATAGATAAAAAAGAGTTCATTTAATTATACTTACGAGTAATTTAATTCATTTGTCTCCACCATTCATTCGGTTTAAAGCTATTTTATTACTGTTTCGCTATTAATAGTAACTTATTTATTAAATGGTTTAATAGTTTAATCATTTTTAATGAGTGAACTAAACTTTCTTCAATGTTAGATAATCCTAAACATAAAATAACTTTTTGAAGGATAGCAATAAATTAATAATTCAAGGTCGGCTCATGATTACCTTGTATTTTACGTTTTTAAATGTTTTTTTGGAATTTTATTTCAAAATTTGATTACTCGGAAACATTTGATAAATAAAATTAAAAAGATGTAAAAATAAAGTTATAAAACTTCATAAAATTATTTGATTACTTTTATAATATAACCATTATTTTACTAACTTTAAGCATTAATTGATAAATAAAAAGTAATTCTGTATTATTTGGTTCTTTAAACTGCGTTAAACTAGAGTATAGCACAAAAAAGATATAGGTAAACATCGATTTGTTTTTCCCTAGAATTTTATACTAAAATGTAATTATAAATAAGTTTAAGGAAATATGCCTTAAAATATTGAAAGAATAGTGTCACGAAACAGTTTGAGATCTAGAAATGAACCCAAAATTTCATAAAGTTATATTTTGTTTTGTATAATACACTAAACTTATACAAAGTTATAGTTATATTAAGTTACGATCAGTAAAATATTGTTAGCTGTTATAATATGTCTGTCTATGTGTCTAAAACTCTACTCTTGCTAAATATACAATTTTTTCTTCAGTCTTCCTTGAATTAAAATTCGTTTAACTATTTCATGCTTTAAATGTTAGTTTCTGTCTTTATACAAGTTTTGAGATGAAATTAAAATTATATTCAATTTAGAAATATAACAGGAAACTTTATACGTCTATCGTATCTATAGGCGAAAAACATCACCTATAGTAAAATATACTTATTTAAGCACTTTTCTTAGTGAAAAATATAAAATAAAGAAATTTAATTAAAATTGTCGAACGTCTTCGAGTAAATTCATTCTATTCTTCAGGGCTTCATAAGAAATTAAAAACTAAATAGTTAAACTTTTTGGATTACATTGGCCACATAGAGATTCTTTGAGTGATTTTAATTAGAAGTTATCTGTTTTATTACTAAAATTATTTTATTTGTATATTACTTATTAAAAACAAAAAACCCAAATAATTATTGTCTGAATTAAGAATTATAGGAAAATATTAAAACATGAGTTCTTGGTCAGCCCTGAGATATGCACTCCGCTATTAAATTTATTATTTAATTTACCAAATTTATTAAATTTATTATTTTAGTATTTTCTGTGGTTTTTCACTGCTTTTATAAAGTATTTAATACAAATGATATAATAATAATTTAATACAAAAATTAAATTTATTTTAGTAAATTCCTTTTTAAGTAAGTTAATTGCCACGTAATGATGGTAATGATAAACCTAACCTAACAATAAAGTAGCAACCCAACGTATTATTAGTTACGTTACTGTTTGACCGCATCTAACTGTAGTGAACATAATATATGCCGCACTGTAGTCACATGTTATCGGAAGGCCCGGGGTTCGACTCCTAGGCTGGACTGTCATTTGTTTTTAATATTTTTTAGTTTAAATATAAAAAGCAGTAATTTCTTTGTGTAAAAGAGTGAAAAATAACTTAAAATAGGTCACGGTTTATTATCTTTGTGGGCGACGGTAGTCGCCAAGGGGGAAGCTAGAATTCTTGTTTAAAAATTATTTTACATATTTTTTTTATGTACGAGGTCCATATAATTTAAATCTCTATAAAAGCGGTTAAAAACCATAGAAAATACTAAAATAATAAATTTAGTAAATTTATTAATAAATTTAATAGTGGGGCGCAAATCTCAGAGCTGACCTGCACACGTACCCTCTTATACCGACTTTTATAACCACTTTATTATAAGTGAGTTCATTTTATGTGTACTGTATACCGATTTTATTATGCTTAAGTGCTAAAACTAATTGCTTATAATTAATTAAATTTTGTTCATTTATAGTTTTCCAAAAATTTTAAACTTTCAGTTTTTAGGGGTCTTAAGATATAAGATATTTAGAAAATGGCAAACAGGGATTATGAGAGTAGCAATAATCATGCAATAATGAGAGTTGCAATTATGAAAATCACAGTGCTCTAGTTGAATGAAATTCTGAATGTAGAAGTGCATCCATTTTGGTGTACCAACAGATGGCTTTCATAAGTTTAAAGATTTAATAATTCTATTGATAATTTTTAGCTTTGATCAAAAAGAGCGCTTATAAATTTGTTCTGTCCGTCCGTTGCCAAATAGATCTCGAAAACGGTAAGAGCTATCAAAAAACTGATTTTATATTCATAATCAGTG
>JAUJYT010001496.1:0-11403 GCA_033996565.1 Nanhermannia nana
TAACTTTAATGAGTCAACTGTACCGTACATTTAAAATAGATTTAAATTAATAAATAAATTTATTGCAAACAGTAGTTTTAAATTTGATTATCATTTGAGATCTAATTAAAAATTCAAACTTGAATTTGACTCGAGTCTGATTTTATTAATGCATTTTATTGTATCTCAACTATGTCTTCAATGACTAATGATGAATATTGACTTAGCTCGAGGCTAATTCTTTAAGACTCATTTAGGATAAATGAAGTTTAGGCTCAAGGCTTACGTTGTCCTGAGCACAGCTGAACAGTGAAAATTAGTTATGAGTCACTTTATGATTGTCAATATATGACTTTTGTATTAGTGCTCTTTAAGTTAAACTTTTAAATTTATTTCAGTTAAAGTTAAAGTTACAATAAAAAGAATAAATTTTAAAAAATACCTAAAGACCTAAAAGTGATTTATTATAAAAAAACATTACTTCTCTTTGTAATTTTATCGATTTAAGAGAATTACGTTTGATATTAAGACAATGACCTGAGATACTGAAAACTCTCTCACTAGAAGCCTGAGTTGCAGGAATAATATGAATATTACATATATGCATATTTTGAATAATCGAAAACTTATTAAATATTATTCTGTTTGTCCAGAAGTTGAATGTTGCATTGTTTTATCTGTGGATTGACCTGATCTATTAATCCTTTTATCCTTTTCTTTCAAATAACCATTTTAATCTTAAAGAATGCCTTAAAGTTATTGTTTCTTTAAAGTTAAAAATGAAAATATTTTATACCTAAATATTTTAATTAAAGTTTTAGTTAAAGTTTAGTACTTTAACTCAGATTAAAATATAAAATAATTAAATTTTTATTATAGTTAAAGTTAAATCTTATATTAAAGTTAACTTAAAAGCACTATTTTGTATAAATAGTAACCATTGGATATTATTGAACTCTAAAAAGCTATTTTAAACTAACTGTAGTTTTAAAAGAGAACGTTTTACATTTTCGAGTTAAATACAAATAATAATATAATATTAATTAAAATGAAAGAATAAAGTCGTCGCTCAAATGCATTAATAAATTAGCATAAAAATTAAAATAAATAAAATTTATATTTAATAAGCCAATTAAAACCTTGCAGTGAATTGAAGATACATTTTAGTTGGATCTATTCTCAAATAAATAGGAACTATGATGAAAAATCTAATTTTTTAAAAATAAAGATGCTACAATTTTCTTTATTAAAAAAAGTATTAAAAATATAACACAAGTATAAACGGATCAACAATAATAATATAACATTATTAAAAGTTCATTTCCTGTAAAATTACACTAAACTAATACAATATTTAATAATAACTATTAAACAATTATATATTTTTTGAAAGGGTGATTCAGGTGGACCCCTAATGCTTAATGATTTTGGCGTATGGTATTTGATTGGGGTCGTATCAGCTGGTTATTCTTGTGCCAAACAATACCAACCAGGGATCTACCATCGAGTCTCCAGTTCATATGATTGGATATCAGCGAATGTCTATCGAAACAATGCCAGATAGCATTAGTCAACTGTCAACTAATGAACTTTTTCAAAAACTGCATATATTTGTTGTGTTGATTTTCAATTCATTTAACACTATTAGTATTACAAGAAATGTTCGCTATTTATGAAAATGTAAATAGTATTTTGTCATTCACTGGTCTGATATTATGAGATGTTCGAGTTGTCCAAAACGTCCAAAACACGAGTCCGTCCACTATATGATTTCAATATAAATTCATTGCCAATGCTATAGTAAAGCCAATTCATCACTAGTGCTGCAGCTTTGTTAACATTTCGAGTTCTCAATAATTTATAAACTTTTCATATCATATGACTATTTTAGAAACAATTGTGTCTTAATTTCTTTGGATATTATTGTTTTGATTAGAGATGTGAAATAGAAAGACTTGGACTTTATTAGCCTTACCTTCAGTGCATCGCTTATTAAAATCTACATTAAATAAGACCTTTTCTCGACCTTTTCTCGACTTTTTCTCGACTTTTTTCGTCATTTGTAAAACAATTTATATACGCATTGCTTAGACTTCTGTGATAATGGTCTGTAAAATATATTATGCAAATTATTATGTAATTTCTATTATCTATTCTATTGTGCTTTACCTAAACACCTTTTATGCATAACTAAAATCTCACTGTTACACGACTTCATACTTTGTTCACTTTAATTATGAAGGAGATGACGAAATTCATGTCTAAGATTTGCATAATTTCTATTATTGTACTGAATTATATTATTATAATTATAATCATTTTAGGAAAAACTCGAATATTCAAGATTTCAAACAATATAACGAAATGTAAATAAAGTAAATAAATTGTGTAATAAATATAATAACGTAAAAATGTTTCAAATATATATTAAAATAAGTTTAAAACAATTGAATTCTATTCAAAACTTAATTTACATTGTTATACAACATATTATTTTATGGTGTTTTTGATAAAATATAATACTCTGAAAGATGTATTGCGTGAATATTAAAGGAAAGATAAAAATCATAATAATCTTCCTCCAGTTCTAAGCCAAGTGAGAACTATTCCAAACTGGCTGTGCTCTGTACTGACCCATTATTCACTTATTTAGTGTTTTGAGATTCAACTCATTTTCTTGGATTCGATACTCAGGAGATATCACTAGAAAGAAGAGAAACAAAGCAAATGAGAGTCTGCACATATGAAATAAACATAATTTCACTAAATTTGATTACTGGGTGGCCTACTTTTACTTTAAAATTTGCTTTTAATCACTCAAACCAACAAATTCTTAGGACCTATTTATTCCAATCTTTACATTTATTTGGACTCAATCATCGTTAAACATACAAATATTTATAATCGCTTTGTTTCAATAGATCTGATAAATATTCAATAAATCTGATAAATATTCAATCGAATTAACGGTAAATTATTGACTCTTGTGATTATTGGTAATTAAGATAATTAACTTTAGGATAATCTCATAAATAATGAATTCTTTCCATTGAATGATTAATAGAGTTTTCAAATGTTATGCAGATTTTTCATTACATTTTCCTGGTATAGCAGCTACTAGTGCTAACTCTGAGCACACAAATAAGTGTCTTAGTGTTTCGAGCTGAAGAAGTGCCTTAGGCATTAGGTCGATTACCTATTCGCTATTTCTACTACGTTTGCATGAAGGCATGTCTTCATTCTCTTTAATAAAAAAAATTCTAATGTTGAGCGTAGAGTAACTCCTCAGTTGTAAGTATACTAAGATCTTGTGTTGATTTGGTTTCGGTCGATCAGTCAACCAAATGCTTAATTGACTTTTCGAAACAGTGATCGTTAACATTTTTCAAAGCGAGTTCATTTGGTGAAGTCTCACAAACTTGAATTCTTTTACTCATACAAAGCCTTCTATTTCTTCAGTTTTATATTCAAGTCTTGTTTTATTAAAGAACTCTTAATTTTGATATTTCTAATAATCGTGATATGATTTGTATTGATTAAAAGTAAGTTATTTAAAGTTATTTGTTTTGGGTTCATTTTAAATTATGTTTTCATTTATTAATTGTTTTAATAACTCTTTTTTAAATTCTAAATTGAGTGGTAATTATATTTGCATTTATTTAATTATTATAATTGCATTTAAATGGCATTATTTTCTATAGTTTTATATGACATACGATATGAAAAGTCTATAAGGAATAAGTGTCTAATTTTTAGTTTCTTCTCACATTACTGTCGAAGTTTTGCCCTAAACTCCAAACCAATTTCTTGTTCTTCTTCATACTCTTCATTCTATTGTTATTTAAATGCCTGAGAAGGAAGCAATTTAATGCTTAGCCATAGTTTAACACACGAATGAAGTTTTAAAGTGTGGTAAGGCATGCACTTATGTTTTCATTAGATTTTATCATATGATTTAATAAAACATTTTCTTATATGAATACATCATTCACTCGAAACAATTTTATCTTATTATCAACTATTGGCTGTATTTCTTTATTTGTTTCTTTATGTATTTTTACTACTATTTTGAGCATTTAATCGGAAAATATATTAATTTATATGCAATTACTGTATAATATCGTGCATTTAAGTTTGGAATTTGTAAATTTGAAAGTAAAAGGGAATCTCTTTTCAGTTGATTTCATCTGCTTAGAGGGCATTTTTGCTTTTATATATATTTTTATCTCTTACGAGTTTGGATTTTTATCAGAACATCGTTAAAACTAAATTTTACATAAAAGGCAATTAGAAATCTATTGTACTTATGCATAATTCAAGTTTCAATATATGACTCGTGATAATAAACGCATTGAAAGTTTTATTTATTTTGTGAGATATCAGATCACAATCCAATAATTTTCCTAACATCACGATGAGTGGGCTTACCTCCGACCTCTTTTTATGTCCCACTTAATAATAAGAAAATATATATCAGTACCCATTAATGAGTTTATATTTTAAAGTGAAATTTATGTGTTTCCTATGATTGAATCAATAATTTTGAGATTTAGCTCATATAACAGTGCGTTTAATTTCGCTTTCAATTATAAAATAAATTCTAATTCAGGAGAAAACAACTATCAAGTCTATAATCAATGAGAATTTGAGCTAACGATCACTTACTCATCAAGTATAATAATTTGTACATGGTGTAATTGCAAATTTATTCATCGTCTAGCCATCAATTTATTTCAAAGTAACCCTTATGTGGAAACTCTTGTCTGCATTAAAATATTATTCCTCTTACAGGTATCGAAATTTCAATATTAATTATGCATTTATGCCTTTGAGGGTCGATTTCTTTGATCTGTTTTTAAGTAATTGTAATGCGTTCTGTGTTTTTGAACTTTAAATTCACAAATGAATACATCGATAGCTATAAAAACAAAATATTAAACGTTTTATTACATTATTCAAAAATAATGTATGTGAATCGTGTGTTGAGATCAGCCTTCGTGATGCATATTTTTAGTGCTTTAATTAAATTAATTTTCAAAAATTATGCTGAATTATGCTGAAAACTCAAGTGTTAAACTAAATTTTAACTAATAATTCTTCCTATAAGTCAGTGGCTTGTCCTAAATCATTGTCTCGCTCGAAGGTTAAGCTCGTAATGATCGGTATTATTCATGCATATAATCTGTATCGGTATTATTAATAATGATCTGATGAAAATTTTGTGCACTCTTAATATATTAATCTTCAGGTGCAGACTCCTAAATAACTCAGATTATGTCAATTAATTGTCAATTAATGCTAAAAGAGTAACCTTTTTCTATTAATTTAGCAATTAATGCAGCTTTGCATATAAGCCACTGTAACTTTCAGAACCACTTTGACCTCTGGGTTGAAGCCGGTCTGAAAGCTTAATTATGTAAATAAGTCAAAACATGTAGTTTTCCTTTAAACGAAATACAACTTTAAACGCTTTAACTGTAATAAAATTTGATTTTCAGAACAGTTTACGTTTACTAATAATCATTTAATTCATTTAATTTAAAAAAGATAAAAGTAAATAAAGACATGAAGAACCAATCTATAAGAATATACTTATCTTACTTGTTAGTCAGGTCGAGATAAGCTTATAAGATAAGTAAATTAATCTAATTGAAGACCGAACTTTTTTTATAAGTAAAGTTATTATAAATGTTTCTATTTTTATATTTGTATCTCTTTTTGAATGCTCTATAAATGGAAAATTCAATTTTATCCTTAAAATAATATTAAATCTAAACCTATTGAATTGGGTTGGGTTTGAGAATATTGAATAAATATATGCTTCCAATCAATGAAGTATTTTTTGATTTTGATTACCAGTGAATTCGAAATTATTATAAGACACAGGTAATGAGGAAATGGTTGTCTAACAGAAAATAGTTCATTGCAGGTTCATTGTAGGTTCAGATAATTGTAATGAAACAACTCAAATAATCAATTGAACTCGCAGGTTAAGTCAGTTAAAAATCTGTCATTAATTAAAATTTTAAGGATATTAAATTAATATTAAAATTCCAAAGTTTCCTCTAAAGTTTATCTCTTAAATATAAAATTGCTTAACTTAACTCATTTAAAGATTTAGTTGACAACATGTCAGTGTTAAACTTTATCTAATTGAAGAGGGAAAACAATTTTCAGATTATTTATTATACATGTGACTAAAACTTCTGAAGTGAACCATTTTTTACTTTTATTTTGTCATTTTTTAATTACTCCAAATAAATTTGCTCAGCTCTCAAAGTAAGACTAGTAGTTAAAAAATATATTAAATTATTTATTAATGGGTCAGACCGTGAAATTAGTAATTGTGACTTAAAATTGATGATTTAATCCTCGGATGATTTTATTGACAAAATTTTTTTTTATTCTTTTCAAAAGATAACATTTTTAACTAAAATCTGATAATTTTTCAATTCGAATAATGATTTTCTTATTGTTTAAATGTCTTCTTAAAGCTTAAAATTTTTTGCTGAAAAACAAGGTCTTTTAAAATTTTGCAGGGTTTATATTTTTACTAAAAAATACTCATTCATTAGATAAAATAGAAAACACCATATGTTAACTAAAGCTCAAAACCATGAATCAAACTCTAATACTTTTTATTAAAATTATTATAGAAATATAATCAAAATATTAATTAAATAAGAGGCAGTCATTACAGCGGTTATGATATTCTTGATTTCGGTGTTTGCGGGCTTGAAATCTGGCGATTGCAAACGGTTGATGTTATGATAATTTTTTGTTGGTTTTGAGAATTTAAAATATGTATACAATCAAATTAATCAAATTTTAGATTTATAAAAAAATTAATTTTAATATAGAAAATTAAAATTTTTGTTATAAGTTTATTAAATAAGGGTTTTCGTCCATATAAGATATTTTGCATTTATTGATTTGATAATCAGAATTGCATAATAAAACAGTGATTAAAATAGACATATATAAGATACATATGCTTTTGCAGATATTTATAATTAACAATTGAAGAATTATTAATAAAAAGAAAACTCATTTATTTTATTGATTCAATTGGGAACAAATTAAATTTAATAATGAAAATGCTACACAAACAATAAATTATTTCTGATTGCAGGTAATTGAATGACAAAAATTTTACAATAAGTTAGGTTCCGAAAAGTCGAAAAACTTACTATACATAAAATCTAATTTTAATATTATTTCAAATAATTTGAAAGTAAATGTTAAAATCTGCTGATTTTAATTTAATTCCAATACATTTGAAGTTTAAAACATAAGAATTATAAAGACAATACTGTAATACAAGTTATGATATTGAATATGAGTTAATTTAGAATCAATTTTTGCAACTTAAATAAAATGATCGATTTTGGAAATGGAATGAGTTATTGTTAAGGATATATAAAAATAATTTGCAGAGAATAATGTTCGATCATAAGTCAGTGTCAAATAGTTTAAGTTTATGGGAATGATATATCCTTAAACTTGATTCAACACTTGAATGATTCCCCTATCCGTAGAAGATCGTGACCCTCATAGACAGCAATTAGAACGTTACATTTTTTATGTCTATGAAGAAGACACCATTCATTTATTCACTTTTTACACAACTTAAACAGTGGCGAAATAGTCAAAAGAAGTTGACTTAATTTTTTATTTTTAAATTGAAATATTTTGTGCCATTTCACAGTTTTTTTGTGTATAAATCATATTTGTGATAACCTGAATCACGCATTTACAATGCTATTCATCACCAATTGTTCATTCTATAGTGTGTGTGAATGTCATGTTGAAGTGATTCTATACTGTACTTTAAATTGCTTTAGTTTAAAACCTAAACCAAACATCACTGACTCTTGAGAACTAATAATTTGCATTTGCTTCACAGGAAATTTTAAGATAAAACAGTCGAAAGATGTTTAGTGAAATATAATGGATCCATGAAATGTCCACTCATGTGCCTGAACGTATCGAAACGTTCCCTTAAGTGGTTGGCTGTGTGTGCCATTCCATTACTGCTAGTGATCGTTCAAACTACAGGTCAATCAGGCAAGTATTCGAAGAGATAAGGTGTCAGTTGTTTATTGGATTGAGTAATTAATTTAGTTATGGTTAAAAAGGTTTTTCATCTTCGTTTGGGCCATTGATCCGACATCCGGGCACCTGCACCTTCCAGCGGTCACAGTCTGCATGTACCTTCAGTTTATTGTGTTATTTGGCGGGTGGGACTCCACTTGAAGGATGTGGAGGTGACATGACTACGACCTGTTGTATGCTTGAGACTCGCTCTCCCCAAATGCACTTTCCATTGAACTCAAGGCCCCCACCAATTACTTCTCCCTCTCCCTTATCATTTAATACAAATCCATCTTCACCTCAACACACATTCGTAACCTCTAATTCCAATAATCATCAAAGTCATGATTACCCTTATCTTTTTGGTCATCCGACTCCTCCAAGTGTCGATCATCTCACCCATAATGCAATAAGAAGAACACGTCCTGCGGGCAGTTATAAGTCCATTTTTAAAGAGGTGTCTAATAGGAAAATCTATGCCAGAAATTTTGGTGGAGAAGACTGTAAGTAATCAATATCTTATCATTTTTATAGTTTAGTCTCAATTGATAACCAAAGAGTTATTGGTAACTATTCATAATTTGATTCTATTGCGACACTTAATGGTCTCGTAATTCATTTGTAGGAAATTCTAATTATTTTAAAGTTTGGCCTATTTTTGTGTCAAGAAATTCGCCTAAAATTTGATAATATTTTTTATAATATAAAGATAGCTCTTTTAAATTCAGGGCTGATTTTGAGATTATCAATCGATATTTTTAGAGGTATTCATTTATATGTTTGAAACTTATAAAAATAAATAAAATAATACTTTAGGGTGCGATAAATCTTGAGTAGTAGTGATGTTAACTTATAGGCGATGTATCAAAGCCTTAATTCGCTTTGAAATGCCATTTAAAGGCATTAATGAAAATTTATTTGAATTATTGTGAATAATAATGGTTAAAGTTATACATTTATTGAAATTGGGACAAATTGCAAATTTAATTTTGAACCATCAAAAGGAGTCGTTCAAATTGATACCAAGTTATTTAGTACTCATTATGAGCTAATATAGATATTTCATAGATTGTCAAATTTTAATGTATTTCTTTCTACTCTATATTCATACACAAAGGATTTCAATTCAAGATAAAATTTATTTATTACTTTGATCGAAGATTGAGCTTTAGATTAGCTTTAAATAAATAATTTTTTAGATAACTTTATAATATATAATAAAATTTTATGTTTAGTCTCATGTTTTCATATTATTGTTGTTCAATAACTTATTCTTAAACTTTTAGAAGTAAAATAATTGTCAAAAATTGATTTAAAGTAAAAAAGAATTTAAATTTAATATAATATTAAATTTTGTAATTTATTCGTGAGTTGATTCATAAATTGATTGATGATAATGGCCTCTAATTGAAATTTAGTTCTCTCGTTTGGGTTGATAATGAATATTCATTTGGAAAATATTTCATATGTATTGATATGCGACCCATTTGAGAATATTTGCATAAAATCAATTCACACTCATATGATTCACACCTTATCATTGAGACCATAATCAATTGAAGAGGTCCAGTTTTGAAAGAATTTGTTTATGCTGATTAAATCTTATCATTCTTTAATTATAAGTTATGAACCAAGTCTTGGGTACCAACTCTTGTATTATAATCTCATAATTAATGTGCACTAAAGTTTTGTTAATTAATTCTAAATTATGAAAATCTACTCTATTTCTCAATATCTAAGCAATAATTTAAATTTTCATTAAAATATTAACTAAAATGATTAGGTTTGTGTGGTATGTGTTATACTTAAGTTACATACCTGTACAGGCACTTAAATTATATATTTTGGATAAGATTTACGACACAAAAAATTAATTAAGATAAACAGTAGAAATCTATTCAGGACAAAGTGAAAAGGCAGTGAAAACGTTAATAAATCTTATACTTTCGGTGCTTTTTGATACTCTTTTATAAAATGAATAAATTAACCAAAAATTAAAAGCAAAACAATAGAAAAGGAATTTCTTTATAACAAAGAAAACTTATTAATTATAAGTTGCATATTATGATAATATACAGCACAGTATATGAATAAAGCTTATTATTAAAGCTTATTATTAAAGAGATTGAAAATAAAATAACTTTTTGTCTTAATTATAGTTTGCGGTAGACCTTCAGCAAAGCCAACTAATCGTATAATTGGAGGACAAGATGCATACTTTGGTGAATTTCCATGGCAGGTATGTACACCATCACCACTAGAAATTTTGAAAATTGCCAATTCATAAGTGATAGGATTCACATAATAATAGATTTGTTGACCTCTCTACTAATGGTATAATCAAATGGAATTTATATTGAAATTTATTTTGCAATAAGTTTAATCAGAGCTCAATAAGTCACTAAAATTCTTAGAGCTGTTGAAATTGATAAAATTGATAAAATATTTCATCTAATTTATCTTTGCACTTCATCTTTAAGGTTAACCCAGAATTGTGAAACTGTAAGAAAATAATTTATGAATTTGTTTCATCTAAAAAAATCGAAAAGGACTTTTTATTAGCTCAATATAATGTACTTTTAATTTTCCTTCCACTCCAAGTGAATTTATAAAACTAGTAATATAGTGAATATTCAACTATTTATTTACTAATAATTTATTATTAATATAACTGGTACTAAATTATTTACCTTTTCATAGTGTCCACAATATATTTAAAAACATTTCTCTTAAAAGTTAAAAACTTAATGATTAAGTTTTAAAATAAAATGAGAATTTGATATTTTCGAAGCAAACCATGATATCGCCGAATCATTAGTAAGATTTTCGTTAGTTTTCAATAGTTTCCTCTGATTATTAAGATATATCAAATTGAGGAAAATTGATAATTAAAGGGCAACAACGAATTTGAAAGGTTGATGGTTGGGCTCGACAAATAAATAAGATTTTTGTAACCTTTGTAAAACTCACTCTATTATGAGATTTAAAATAAGTTAAATATATTTTTGTTCTAAAGGATGGAATGATTGAATCCTGAGATAATGCATTAAAATTAATGACTTTATTGCTATATTTACAGACAGTTTTAGTTAAGCAAAACCTGTTTTAAAATATAAAATACAAAGTATTGTTTTGGTCAATAAAATCCTATCAAAACTGTAAAGAATGAAAATTTATTAATTCATATTATTTATAGCACATATCGATTGAGTATTATAAGAGTTTTGATTACTTTAGTTAAAATACATTACTTTTCAAATATCTAACTTTCTATTATTTTTGATTTATTTGAATACATACAGTATCTAAATATACTATACTATTAATCTG
>JAUJYT010001497.1:0-11397 GCA_033996565.1 Nanhermannia nana
AGCCTCTTTTGGAGCTAATTAATAGAAATTGAATGTTCAATCACAAGTCCTATACTGTAAAGTTATTTTGTTTAAACATAACAATGGGTTAACTAAAGTATTTCTATGTAATTCTGACTATTGTTTGGTAGTGTTTGGTATTGTTTGGTATTAAATAAGTCTACTTTATTGCTAACGTTTATTTACTTGTATTTATTAATCTTTTCGATTATAAATAAAATATTAAAATATTTTATTTAACGTTATATAATGTTTCTTTAGAACCACTTAACTTTAAATTTGATTTTTTGAATTTTTCATTAAATTCTCTATGAAAATGAGTAACAATGAGAAATTAAAGTATCTAACAGTGGTCTAATTGTTCTCTTGCATTATCAGAGTCTTATGCAAATTCATTTACATAATAATTGAAATTTAACTAAAATTTATTGCTTATTTTGATTACACTGTGCGATCATATAAAAGCACAAATTAGTTCAAAAGACAATACTAGAAAATAAGTCGATCGCCTCATTTGAAATTATTACTGAATTGTTGAATCTATAAATTGAGAAATAAAATTCTTTAGACATGTTTACTAATTATAAACTTAATTTAACTAAACCTAAGCTTAACTGCAATGGTAAACCTAAGCCTAATGTGACACTATTTTCTGTAATACTATTGGGAAAATAAATTCAATCTTCAATTTTCCATTAATAATCGCAATTTGAATAATGAATATCACATATACTGGTAATTAGTTTCGAACAATTATTTGATTCTCAAATTAAAACACTATAATATTGAAAAATTTTAGTATTGGGCTTAGTATTAAAATAATTGTTATTTCAAATGGAAATTCATATCAATTCCTTCAAATGGATTAGAAATAGACTTATTGTTTAATGAAATGTAAGCTCAATCGATATGAAAGAATTAATGCTACTTATTATATAATAAGATAAGGAAAAATCATAATTTAGTAATCAGTAGTACTTTAATACTTGAAATTAGATTTGATTCTCCAAAATACCCTAAATATCCTGTCTATAACTATGTTGTCATCTCATAGTCGATAAGTTCATTAAATTTTACACATATGGCATTGTTCTGTTTTATCAACTTCTTCCTCTTTTATCTTTAGACCCTTTCCACATATGATAACTGTTAAAGTGGAAAAAGCGGCACATAATATAGGAAAACATATTGTATTGCAAAAGTATTTCAGTAAAAGTGTATGACTGACTACAGACAACGTACATAATAATAGATAGCATGTGAAACATATCATAATTACAATGCAAAACATGAACCTCATCGACAAATTAACATTAAAGACTATTAACATTATGAAGAAGTGTTTTCCAGAGAATAGTTTTTAGAAATGCAGCTCAAATGTGTTTAAATAATTGCCAATTCTCTAATGATAGGTATATTTTTTATTGTTTAGTTAACAACTTTGAACAGAAAAAACAAAAGCTCATAAATATGAAAATTGAGTAAATTGTGTTATACAGTACGTGTAGAGTGTATTTCACTTGAATGTAAAATTTCATCTGACTATGAGTTCCATCAACTCAACAACTTTTTTCTGATCAAAGTTTGTGTAATGCATACTTTCAACACACATTATGAGCGCAGTACTAAACTTAAATTTAATAAGAATTTGTCCTTTTTTTCCCTAAGGAGATATTGTCAGGCAATCCATTATAAAATGCATTTATAATTGCCTTTTTCGGTGATATTAGTTCGTAACTGATATGATTTCCCATAAAAATAATCAATTAAAGCATTAATTCTCTCTATTTCTCTCTAGTTATGATTAAAAAATTGATAAAAATTTCAAATGAAAGCCAATCAAAATCAAAAAATATTTAAAGCATTAAATTTCTAAATTTTAACGCTACTTAAGTTAAATAAACTCTTAAATTTGTATAATTTAAGAGACATTTTGCAAGTGTTTATGTAAGCATTTAATCAATACATATGCTTAACAATCACACCAATAGAATGACATAAAATTGAATGCGCTCTTAGACTGATAAGCATTATAACTATTATTATGAAGACTTAAATACGAATTGCTATGCATTATAAACATGAAATGTCTCATACCTTCTTCCAGTTTTAGTGATAATCATTTCAGTCCCGAGTTCATGAAATTTTTCCCATAAGTCTTTAGTCTCTAACTTGGCCTCGACTCGCATCAGTTCTTCACAGTTACACCTCGGAAGACAGGCCGGATTCATCTCAGGCTTATTCTTGTCTTTTGCATGACTAGAAGATGTTTTGACCACTTCTCGATCCTTTAGCTTACGGCCATCTTTGGTATTAGAAGAGGAGACGTCATCGCTCTTAGACAAGTCTTCATCATCTAATGATGTCAATGACGGAGATTTGAGATCTTTATGAAGACTTGAGCCCAGTTTAACCTTTGAGTGGTCGAACTCAAAATTATTATCACCTCTGGATGGGAGGAGAGGACTCGATGAGTCGTGATGTGAGGCTTTAACTGTTATCAGAAGCAATACAAAAATAATAAACTTTATTATACAGTAGTAACAAATATTAAGCCATACAGTTGTAATCGATATATGAATTATAAATAAAGTTCAGTTAATGCACAAATAGTAGTGAATCGTGTTTATAGATAATACTCTATTACAATCATTTATATTTTGAATTATTGCAAAGCTTGCTGTGATGGCTATGATATATCTGTGCAAAACTTTTCTATCTATAGTAAGTATTGTGCAACTAAATGACTATCGTTTCTAATTTTTATATGACATTCAATTATTGTATAAATAAGTGAAACGTGAAGACAATCACAAATTATTTTATATATATATTCAAATTTATTGATTGACTATTGAATTACTGACCTATAGGTGAAAGTCCGTCATATATTGAGCTTGAAGTGGGCCGTTCGAGATCGGATTGATATGAAGCGCATTCATCATTACTCTCATCACTAATTAAGTCATTATGTAGTGGAGTCAGAGAACTATTGCGTGAATTGATGGCTACCGTTAACGGCACTCTTTCCATGAATGGTGAACTGGATGTCTCTCTTATCGAGTTGTTATTAGTGTTTACTTTATTATTGATATTGATATGAAGTGGTTGGCTTGCATTGAGTGGACTACTGGAAGATGATATGAGAGCGTCTATTGAAAAATGCTTAGCTTTCGCTGATAACGATGTCTGTGGCACCAAAACGGATGCACCATTTGTTGACAATAATGATGATGACAATGATGGCAATGATGGCATTGCTGATGATGATAATGAATTCTCTTTTACTGATGAATTGGTTGTTGAGTTTGAATGGTTTTGGTGTACGCCTAATATATTATGGCTCTTCGCTATGCTATCCATTATTGCAATTCTATCTCATATACTATTACTCTTTCCTAATTCTAAACTACTATAAAAGTTAATGAACTTCAATAAATACAATTCACAACTGGTGGTCAATGATGATTGACTTTCTTCAGATGTGTTATTTATTACTATTATTAAGTATAAAATGATTAAATCCACGAATCGTCTCAATTAACTCTTTCTATAGAAAACGGTTATAACACTTGATTTGCGTCTACTCTTCACAGTTCGACTTGAACTTAGTTTATGTCTATTTGTGTCTCACTTTTGCAATTAAAACATGTCTCTGAATGAGGTTTCGCTAATTTTATAGACTAAAGAGTAAGAAGTGTTACCACTACTGTTGATTTGCCACCAGATGTTATCGATTTATTCTTGTCGCAAATTTTCACTTCTGCAAAGTCAAAGAGTTGGTTACGTCAACAGAAGGCAAATATGATATATTAAAGTTTAGTGAGGTTTATACCAATACAGTGAGAATAACTTTACATTTGCTATTTTATTAGTTTTGATGCTATTTTACTGCTATATAACTATTTGAAAACAATTTGTTGCACATAAACTCAACTTATTGACTATCAGTTAAAAACAATACTATTCACACCAATTCACACATAGCTATCATTGAAAACTTATTTATTTAGCATTATTTCCATTCATATGCCATATGAGTCTATCTCACCAATTATCTGTCTTTTGGCAATAAAACACTTGCGCTTCAAAGTCTTCATTTGTTCTCAGTCACGATATGCCAAATAATTCTATTTTTTTAGCCAAAATACTAGATTAGATCAGCTTATTGTGTAACGCGATGGGACGGCTCTCTCATTAAGCGTTATTTTTAAAACATGATTATAATAACTTATTACTATGTAATGATTTAATCAGTAAATGTCAAAGCTTTTTATTGAACTACTTTTTCTGATATTGAGAGTTAAAGTATTTTAAAATAAATTATTAGTCGATTTATTCAGTATAAGTCAGCAAAGTTTGTTAAAACAATATTATCACTCATGTGGTGGCGCTCAACAATGGCAATATTCATGCATTAAATATATGATGGAATAACTCACAGATCACTGTAAAAACGAGAGTCGGGGAAAAACTTCTTCTATCTCTGTTTTTGTGAGTCTATTCTGTTTATTAAGTTATCGCGAGTTCACACAATGCATAACACTTTTTGTTCTTCTATATCACACAATGAAATATTATCAACGATTATCATAGTTTTATATCTTTTATATTTTATTATACACTTTAACAGAAGAGTACAGTAATGTTAGCATCAAATAAGTAGGAAATGGAGATAAAAGAACTCAAGAAAGAGCTCCTGAAGAATAAGGATGAGAAGAGGGGAGAATAAAATCAGGATATTTGAGTAAAGCAAATAACAGTCATAACAGTGATAGGATAAAAAATATTAGATATCATTACCAAAACATATTTTGATGGCAGACATGCCAACTGTTTGGCCAACGTGTAAAAGTTTATGATTGAATAGTTGAATGGGTTGAATGGGTTGAATGGGGCGCGTTATGAAGTAACAACTTTTCACAGTACACAACTGGCATCGTGTCTATGGGCTAACTTGTAAGACACACCACACCACTGTCTGCCACCATCGAGACCACCTTTCGGTAATATTTTTTTCAGGTGGGCTGAGGTGTGAACCTAATGGAGGCGCGGCAACAGCAAAACCTAACACATCGACCTCTTCGGTGATGGATGTGACTCAATTGCAAATCTACTCCTACTTTGGTAGCAGTGCGTTAACTATTTTACCATTCTTTTGGTGGCCATCTATTGCATCGAATGGCACTTTGCAATGATTGGTGTTGGCCTTCAACACGTCAATACTATTCCTAACACTGAGGAAGGAGTGGTTTACAGTTGACTTTTTTATATTCAATTGCAGACACACTATTGGCTCAGTTAATCGCAACAGCAATACTTCTGGTATATGTGTATCAAGTTTTTAGCTTTTGTGATAGCTTTTGTGCAGGCATTGAAAATACATTTTTTCTTATGCAGTACTTTGTGAGTTATTTTGTTGTTTAAGCGCCCCTAACAGGTAACAGATGCTTCGTGTTAGCGAAATAGCGCTTTCCTTATCTTCTGATCGATAAAGAGCCGATATTTTGCCTCTTTTTGCAGAGGTTTTCACTATATTGTGTTAAAGTTGCTGTTGCTGTTGCTGTTGCTCTCCTTATTCAATATGAGCTCATAACTCATCGGCAAAACACGCTTACAATATAAAAATGTAAGATTGAAACACAAAACCCAACCAATTCTCTATTATATGCTAACCTTTTCTCCCCTTTTCTATTAAAGCAATACATTAGAAGAAAATAAAAATGTTAGACATCGGATCCCTTATGCAAATTGGAATCTAATAATTCTTTTTTTATTAAACCATTAAATAAGTTCTATATAGAGTCACATTTTGACTCATAAATAG
Organism: Nanhermannia nana; assembly: GCA_033996565.1. Classification (NCBI taxonomy): domain Eukaryota; kingdom Metazoa; phylum Arthropoda; class Arachnida; order Sarcoptiformes; family Nanhermanniidae; genus Nanhermannia; species Nanhermannia nana. The sequence continues at coordinate 5,828 of JAUJYT010001497.1, forward strand.
ACATAAATTTGTTGTATGCAATTGGAGATCAAATTACCAACAAATAGTTGACTCTTAGGCTCTTAGGCTGATAGGTAGGCATAAAGGCAGCGCCAGAGCATTGGCACCAAACAAATTGTATCATGCAATCAAGTGATATGTCTTCAAATTGATTTTTTGATTGTGTGAACCGAGAAAACAATGGCAGTACTCGCCCTCTCATATACTTTGCTTAATGTGAATGCAATTGAGAGACCAATTACTAGAAGAGGCGCTTCAAAAAGTGTCTAAAATACACATTCAAACAGATACCGATAGTATTAATCTATTGAAGAGTATATAGTTTTTTGCATTATCTGTGAGAGAGTTGATTGCGGAAAACGGATGAAAATAAAAAATAGCACTTTTTTTGAGCTTCACGTCGCGCACATCTTCACGTTTTGTAAGTAATAATCGCATTCTTTGAAACTTTTTTCTTTTGTTTCGCTCCGAATACAATCCTCGCGACCAATTTCTGACTTTACAGTGAATGATGAGTGCACTTCTTGGGAGGTCAAGCGAAATGATGAGCACAAATATGTGATCGCAAAGCGCTATTTTATTAATGCATTTCTGTAAGAGTGATAGATATAATTTTCAAGTTTCATAAGTTTATAAGACTTATAAGACTTATAAGTCTTATAACATAAGTATAGTTTATATCAACCTTTTTTATAAATATATTAAAGCCAAACAGTCTTTAAATGACGTGGGAATGTGTCAAAGGTAACTACACAGGTAACTAAATATAACTACAGAGAAAGGAATCAAAAATTATATTAGAGCACAAAAAATGGTTCTGCACTGTAAGAGATGCCGAATTTTTGCAATTAGAAAATAATACCTTCCTTTTGGCTCAATTTTTTGAATTAATCATGAGTCAGAAAAAGATTGTTCACCTCTGTGCTTAAGCAATGAATTTTTTTGATTTAGACTTAAAGCTCATACAACTATCAAATTATTGAACCGTATACTGGTATAAATATATGTGTGAATTGTTTCTGTATTGAAATAGCATTGAAACGATAATTGGCTAACAATGTCAGATCTGTTTTTCTAATTTGTTTTGTTTTTGCAAAGTTTGATGGCTCAGACGCCCTACAATTAGTCCGTAGGTATTTAGGTATTGCTTTAATGAATAAGTTGCTATCATAAGCATTGTTACTATGCTTTCAATTTACTCGAGGTTATCATTTCAACATTAATGTCTCAATTAAATAAGCGGTTGTTGTATTAATATCTCATTTTTTAATATTCTGTTTGCAAAACATATTGTGCATTAAATATTGATTAATCTTTTTTACATGAACTCAAAAAAATTATTGTTGTTTTCATCAAAATAAAAAAAATAAATTAAACTTTCATTTAATGAAATGCTACACAACTTATAATTAAATAAACGACATATTTGTGCTGTTAATTAATCTTATAAATGAAAAATAAGAGTTAAGCCAAATTTGAATGATTGAAATAACGTATGGATATGTTTGTAATACGGTATGGTTTTTAAAAATAGAGCGTAACTAAAACTTGATTGTTTACAATCGATAAATTTGCGGATCTCTATTTCAAGTGTATATTCTGTTTGCCATATCTTCTCACATACATCATGAGTTATCAATTAGATTGATCTCTATTAGCTTTGACTGTCTCTCTCTTGTTCTCTCACTCTATCAATATTGAGTCAGTGAATTGCAAAATGTGTATAATGTATTTGAATGGCAATCTACGGAAACAGACGCAGCATGTAATCCAATTCCAGGTGCAATACTGTCTATTGGAAACAAGTGATTCTCTAACTATAATAAATACTAACGAGACTTTAGCTCAAAATTGTCAAATTCACATCTGCATCAGTGATAGAGTACTGTTCATATGTATTACCTCTTATTTGGCTGAATGAACCTAATTTTAATTTTTTTTCTCTAATTATCAGTTTAATAAAAACAAGTGCTTAACACATATTAATACTGGAATTTAATTAGTCTAAAGGTTATTGAATTAACTACTAATTTAGCTCACTGTTAGACTACAGCTCATAAATTTGAACATATGTTACGAGTTTTATTCAAAAAGTGATTCATAGAAATGGGTGAAAATATTTACGATGGAATACATCGATTGTGAGAGAGTTGACTTATTTCTGATCACTTATTTGATAAGCGATACGCGAATGATAGTTAAAACATAGAATAGTTTTCAATATATATGTGCGTCAAATCGTCAAATAGAGAATAGGACAGAAAATACGGATAAAATACTATAATGAGCTACAATGAGAAGAAAGTGTGAGAACTGTTTAGACGGGATTATTTGACTTGGAGGGCAACCAACTCATTGTCCGCTTGACAATAATAAGTGCAACTTTTGAACGATTTGTGATTTCGATTTACTAACTTATTGTGTCTGTTCTCTACGTTTTTGTATAACAACTAAAAGAATTTCAGTCATCCGTGTAAAAGGGGATCAACACAAGAGCATCAGCTCTACTATATTTGGTTGAAGTTTTAGGTAGTTTTCTGGTGCGTCGATATCAGATCACGTCATCTCTAGTTCAATAGCAGTTACTTTACTCATTCTCTGAGTAGTGACTATTGACTACGCTCATGAAGAGCCACCTTTACCGACCACCCAATGAAGCAGAACGTCTTTGCAATGGATATGATGCTTATCTATCTTTTCCTCTGGTCCCCACATGTTTCCCATTTACTCCACATTATTTGTTATGTACTTTTGAATGACACTTATTTAAAATATATGTTCCAAGTATTTCTCAATTATAAATCATGGAATATTCGCCCAAATATTTAATAGCTTTCAAATAGAGCATACAATACATGACTGTAGACTTCGATAGACTTCGAGCATCTCTTTTGTCAGTTTTCAGTAAATTATGGAAAGAATTTTGAAAAAATAATTGCATTCTCTTTATTATATCCTCTCGTGTCAGTAGTTTGAAAGTCGACTAAACTATTAGCCTCTCAAACAAAAAAACTGACAAAATTTCATTTGTGATTCGTTATGCCATCAAATATATGGCTACGCTATACTTCATCGGCTGATACTTTGATTCCTCGATTGGCGATTATGGACTGAAAAAGCTTTTTTCCTCTATTTTTCTTTCGACTTTTAATCTAATGTGACTCCAGATATTTTATCGAAAGCAATGTTCTTTTCACCCGCTGTGATGCTATAGCAGTGGGTGGACTAGAATGGGATATTTGGCTGACTTATGGGCCATCAACTCTCAGCTGCAGAACAGGGAAAAGAGTAATGACGGCCATCATCTCCTGTATTAACCTTATTTTTGAAGTGGATTTCTTTTCTCAGGACATTTTAAATTCCAAGTTAATGTTTTAAGTTTGTCACGGAATAGGTCATGGAATAGCAGTGTCCAAATGAAAATGTCTAAAAACTGTTTAAATGGTTCATAACATTATACGAGACATAGAGAACTAGAGAAATAATAGCTTTACAGTTGAGATTAAGGTGGCGGGCAATAAGTACAACACCATTTAGGTTATAAATGGATTCATTAATCTTAGTTTAACGAGAATGAAGTCATAGTTAATAGAGAAAACAATTGCGGCCCCGGTTTAGAGTTAGTAAAACAGGGCTAGAATAGGAGGGGAACTGCTTTAGTGTTATATGTGTTATATGACTGTTTGCAGACTTACAACAGCTTTAGGCAAACTAACATTCTCTCCATTTCACTCATCTCTCTTTAGTCTCACTCTCATTCTCTGTTTCTCTGCTACCTCTGTAATGACTTTAAGGCCTGTAATGTGTGTAACGTCCATACCCTCCGGTTATGGTTCACCGAACACTTTTACAATTCTCGAATGATGATTGTGTACTTCTGTAGTTGTGTAGTTGTGTGCTTCTGTTGTTTGTCTTGTGTTGTACTCTATCAGTGTATGTATGTCTCGCATGTCTTGTATGTCTTGTATGTCTTGTATGTCTACTTTTGGCATATACTTGAATCGTTCCAATACAATGCCAATCATTCATGTTTAAGATCTTTTTGTTGTTGTTAGTGATACCATATTAAGAGAGCATAAAAGAGCCAATTGAACCAATGGTTCTGATTTTGCTTCTATGATATAACGCTAACTCAAGACACTGAATAAGAGAATAGACTAGAAAGAGAAAAACGCCGATATCGGCAACTGTTTGTTGTTCTGCACGGATTCACTTTCAGTGTTAGTTATCTTGAGATGTTCTAAAAGGGGCTTTGAGTTCACCGCCGGAAGCGGTGCACCAATTGGTGAGGAAGACTTCTCAAGAAAAGTTAATAAAACTTAAAACTGACAATTCTTATACTAAAGTTGATTTCTGCCGGTGATGGCGTTACAGACATGTCAATGCATATCTTCTACAAATTGCACTGCACTTTGATTCCAATTCTTGATAACATGTATTTGTTTCGAAATTCTTATGTCAGAGCATTGATATATACCTGTAGTGTATTTTATATAAAACATAACACTTGAAGAGTAGGAAAGGTTTTTCAAGTCAATAAGCAGTTGGCATTTGAAACAATACTAAGTATTAGACAAACATAAAACTATTCTATAAGTTATGAATGTGTACTGTATGCAAATTAGGAGAATCTAACCTAACGTTACGATCCACTTGGGAAGTGTTAGCATAATGCCGGCTAATTATACAGTTATTATAATCAACGGACAAACTGAATAAGGAATCGAATCACAGCACAAATAAACGAACACAACTATTGGTATCACTTCTGTTTTGCCCCTCATTAATAATACGCTTAATGTTAGTTTTAGCTCATTTGCATGTGTGAGAGAGAGAAGAGAATCAGTCAAGTGTTGAGCTCTTTGATGTTGATTTCACTTTCGGGACTGTTGATCAAAGCCAACAATATTAGAATCAGTTGAATGAGAATGGAATGAATGAAATGTACATTTTATGCCATTCTATGATATACTGCATCTGAATATTATATTACCCTAAAGAGAATCGGAATGGTGTGTGCCGTGAATTGGATTACGCTTTTCTCTATTACTCCCATTATTTGCACCACTCTTGTAATGATTAGTTTTAACTTTTGGTGACTCTATTTTCTGTGACCTCTCCATCACTTACTTAAACTTTGTTTGAATACTTTTTAATGCAAATCAAACAATACTGGAATAGAGAATCAGTTTGAATATCAGGAGAATTAAATAATATTTAGGTTTAGAATATTTTCACAATGTTTTGAAGCATTAAATAATCTTTTTGCTGAACTAAACGCACTGCAAAAATCTTTTTCTATTTTTAGAAACTTTTAGTTATTATAAAAGAATTTGCTATAAAATTAAGTTTCAAAATCTTAAACTTTATTACAGTTTTATAATATAAGTTATTTTTTAGTTTATTTTCAAACAGAAAACTTTATGAAATAATACTTCACTGAATGTATTGCTGTATTCATTAATGCATTTATACCTTTAAATCGATTAGTTCTATAAACCTCTATAACCTTTATTAAGTAAGGCTATAATATTAATTAAATGAATGCTATCAATAATTTAAAAATTAAT
>JAUJYT010001498.1:0-11396 GCA_033996565.1 Nanhermannia nana
AACAAATGATAATACAAGAGAAATCCAGTTTATCACAACCGGATATTTGCTATAACTAAACAGTTTTTATATAGATTTAATTCATTTTAGTTGAAAATATTGTTCAATATAAGCGGGTATTCACTATAAAAGTGTTTACTATAAACGCGATTGACTGTATTCTGCCAGCTATTGAATACGTCGATAATAATAGATTTTACATTAAAGCATCGCATTATAAAAATTAATTCACATTTTTTAGGAATTGAATTAATGACGAGTAAAATCAGGTTTTCTAATAAACTATTTTAGGAAAATAAGTTCAAACACAATATATTAAAACTGATCCATAGATAAAATAATTAATGAGACGAATGAATGCTATGATTTATGATTCATTTAATGATATGAACAAAAAGAGCTATAAATTAGAGGGAAAGTAACGCCACTGTGAAGTGCATCTCGTTTTATGTCATGTCACTAATTGTGAAGACAATTAAACTCAAGGGTAGGGCATCGCTAATACATTTTAGGACTTCATTCTATTCGCTCCAAATACAAATAATTGAACCCTTTATTTTAAATGCTTTAACTATTACTTACAGTCTATTCTTTCAATATTAACTTTTTTTAATCAAAATTTCAATTTATATAAGTTTAAGCATTCATTAGAAGCTCAAACAAATTAAGTGAAAACATATTAATTTCAAGTATTTAAAGAGTAATAAATACTTAATAGATTTGATTTTCATTTTAATAATTTAAAACATACTTTAATCTGAATATAAAGTTATTTCCAGACTTAAGAGTTGACTTAAGAGTTGACTTAAGAGTTAACTTAAGAGTTGACTTAAGAGTTAACTTAAGTTTTTCTAAATACTGATATTAATTCAAAAATTGATAAAATCGTATTATAATAATCAATATTAAAACTGATCTCAGAATCTCTTTAATAACCAATATTTTTACTCCGGTTTCGGATTTATAACTTAACTTAAAGGTATATAATTTGGTTGCATTTCTACGAACTGTAGCAATAGTTAACTCAAACGAATCAGAATCGGATTCTAATTATATGAATTTCGAACTAAGGCTGCGCTACGATTCACATAAAATTAAAACACATAAAAATATCTCACATAAAACATTCTGATATATACCAGTTAACAAATAAGCAAATTATTCCGTTTTTACATTGAAGAAAAACTTTGATTTTTATTTCTCTATTTAATGGCATAAATTATTTTTTATTACTGAAACGGATTAGAACTTTATTGCAATTAAAAGCAATTAAAAGCCATTGAAAGCAATATATAAGTGACAGAAACAAATAATTGTTTTGGACTTTTCTCATATTTGACAAAATGAAATTTAAATTGAAATTAAGTGTTAAAACAATAATTTCATTCTGTTTTCAATTATATTTTTCAAAACTTTTGCGCTTATAAAGGGGTTTATGTCAGATATTTTATGCGAGAAATTTTTATGTGAATTAATTTTATGTGAGTCGAAGTGCTCCCGAACTAATGATGTGATCCTCTAATATGTTAAATATATATAATATATATAATAATCGCCAAAATATAACATTTATTCTCATATAAGACATGCATTTATCAGAAAAATAGAAACTACAGAGAAAAATAATTGAATTTTTCAAAAAAGAACTTTAATATAAAGACTAAGTCTTGTTCTACTTTAATATTAATGTATTATAGGCTTAAAATAGAGGTCACTTAATAAGGGCTTTAAAAACTATTTCTATACTTATAGACTCAACTTTTATATGAGTAAACATTAACATATATCTAAAGCACGAAAATAGAGACTAATATTCATACTCTTTTAGCTTAATCTTAAAGAAAACAATCAAATTTGATTTAACGGTTTAGAAGCAATAATAAGCCAAAAATATATGGTTTAAAATAGTGGTCGCTTTTGTTGCATTGAATACAATACTTCAATTGCTTAAAAGCATTTCATTCATTATGTTATAACAGCTCAATAACAGTATAATATCTCTTACTTTTTAAAATATATTGCTATAAATTCGGGTCATTTAATGATTAAAATAAGCTTATTATCAGAATAGCGACCACTGTATTCATCAAAATTTGAATGTTTGCGATTCAATACTAATTATGTTTTTGATTTGGCAAATATTTTAACGATTTTAGGAGTTTATGTAAAATCAAAGACAAAACCATTAAATATAAGTTATGTTAAGTAAATATATGAACGAATCATGAATTTGAATGAGGAATGAGTAAAGAATTGATGAAAATATATATGAGTTTTGGTTTCAAAAAATGCATCAGTGATTCGAATTACCAATTATTCGATTAATTAAAATAAATGAATTCTTAATGAAATGGTGCGATGATTATAATTATTAATATATTGTTTTGTTTGCGTAAATGATTACTTATTTACCCAAAAGTATTCAAAAACTTTGGTCGTGTTTATAGTGTTTGATATCCTTTAAGCATAAAATTTTCGTCTTTTCATAAAATTTAAAGTTCTGTTTCGAACATACGATTACTCTCTTCTTATCCTTTTACTTGTGCGCGAGAGTGTTGTGGTAGTAGTTGTGGCGACGAAGTCGAACTCTGGTCCGCCTATTATTCCTCCTTTAAGGGAACCTTTCATTTAAATAAAACAATTATTAGTTTAAGAGTTTGTGAAGTAATTCTGTTTATAAACAAATAATAACTTAAATGAAATGACAGTCAGTTTATAATTAGAGTAAATAAATAAAAGAAATAATAGACTTTTGAAAAATATAAACCATTTTGAAGCTGAATAACAAACAGTATATAACAGTATATAATTACCGGAATGTCTGTATCTCTTATTGATATTGACTTGCGATTGAGCTGTTAATTGCAATTGAATGGCAGATGTGTTCAACTTATCCGCCAGTAATAAATGTTTAAGACCTGCGATCTTCTGACTGGAAAGAGTAACTGTTGTTTTCTCGTCGAGATAGTCGTCTCTATTGAATTGTTTTCCAAATACCGGTAAAATATTAGTTTGTGATGTAGTAGTGGTTGTTGTCTGAGATGATGGAGATATGGTGTTAATGCTGTCTGTGGTAGCAGTGAACGCATTTTCAATGTCTTGTCCCAGTAAGAAACGGGGGTTCAGTATGTTTTCACTGCAAGCGGCAGCCAATGCAGCAATCGTTGGGTTTGGTTCACCGCTTGCGTCGATGTCTTTCACTAATGATTTGATGAGTTCTGATTCAGACTGACTAAAACACAAATAAAACATTACAAGTGAATAAAAATCAATTAAAACTACAATTAATTATGACTAACCCTAGGCTTGCATCAGAGTTATGATCACTTTCATCGATATCCACTTTAATTTCATCAATATTACCATTTTTACTAAGACTTAAAGTTTTAGTATTCTTATTATTAATATCACAACTCTTTATTTCATTTTTGTTGTCGTTATCTTTATCTTTATTATTATTATCTTTGAAATCGTCATCTAATTCATTCTCATTGTCTTCGTCATCATTTTCTTCAGTTTCAGCTTTGATATCGACTTTGGCCCTAATATAAGGTGGAAATTTGGCAATTGTTGCGACCAATGGTTTAGCCCAACCGATATGTAATACAGGCGTAGACGAGCCCTCTTCCCAACCGCACAAACCGTCATAAAATCTCAACAGGTGAGCAAAACATTCCGGATCTTGAAGTAAAGGTTTCGATGACATACCACTTGGTTCACAACCACCCGCAGAAACTACTTTAACCATATGTGGTATTAATTCGTTTGCTATTTCAAGAAACTCTTTATATATCTCTTCATCATCTCTGCTATAGTTATACTGTTTCACGACTTGAGAAGCTATTAATAAAATTAATTGTTATATATATTTGAAATTTGAGTTCAAAACAAAATATAAGAGAAATACAAATACAAACCATCAGCCCATGTCTTCAGCGCTTCTTTGAATCTACCGTTTCGATAGAGATAACCCGCGAGATAAGTATATGGATAAACATGAGAGTCTGCGTAAGTTTTTTTCGCGACATTAATTGCCTCATAAAACAGTTCAATCGGCGATTTTCGTGGTGGATGTGATGGACAAATGTCTTCGAGATCTCCTAAGTTTCCGATTGCCATCGGATACAGTGATAAGTGATTGTAATCATATAATATCCACAATAATTGATTCTGAAGAATAGCCAACTCCTCAGAGTCTTGATTAGCATTAATCGATGGGTTCATGGCTGAGACTAAAGCCGCGACTGTCATAAATTTGGTGCATATAATTGCGTGACCGTTGAGATAAAGCCACGAATCGCTTGACTGTATGGGTTGTCCGCGTTTGTCTTCGTTGCCCTTTCCATGCCATGTCACTTCTGATGTCTCTCCTTATTATCAAACAGAAAATATTGTTTTACACTCAAAAAGCAATTTCACACTTTGTCAATGCTTACCGTCTCCGAAGACAACCCACGCGTGATCTTCAGATAAGGCTAACTGAACGTCTTCGAGACCGAGTATTTGACATGCGGCCACCACCGCATACGCTACTCCGAAACAGTCCAACTTGTTTCCAGTCAGATATGAATAAATAGTTTGCAAATGCGCTCTATCTTTATAGTAAGAACGCGTCAAATAAGACCAAATCACATCTGATATCTTTTTTATTAATTCGCGTGAAGTCTTCTTTGGATAAAGGGATAAATCTATTGATCCTGTTTTGGACAAACAAAACAATCATTCAATAAATTGTAATATTTTAATAATTATTGCTATTAAATAGGGTTTGATTTAATACAAGACTTGAAAGTTTAAGCAAACCATTAAATGCAGATTTTTTAAACTCTAATCAAAGTTGTATTTAATTTCTATTGACTTTATGAGCGTTTTTAATGATGTATCAAATGAATGATTATTTGTATGAAAAAAATAAGCTCAAAATAACTAATCTATAAAACTATTTTTAACTCAAGTAACAAAAACATAGTCTTCTGTAAACTATTATTTGTTGACCATATCTATACAGTCTTTAAGTATTTATCTTAACTTTTTTTATGTTTATACAAAAAAGAGTACATTTTAGTGAAGGGAAAGTTTTCAACAAATATTGACAGTAAACACAACTCGTGTCAACTATGGGTTACAATAAATCTGCAATAAAGGTCTGCAAAAAAATGAAAAATGTATTTTCCCTTTCATGTTCTCAATGCATGTTCTCAATGAATAAATCAAACAAACAATTATTTAGATAAGAAAATAATTACTGTCCTTTACCTTAATAAATAAAGTACTGTACAAGTTAGCTAAATATGATTTATGCTTTCACTTGAATTAATTATTAATATTTTCTGCTTTAAATAGCATTTTATTTTATCTAAAGTTAGATCTACTCGTCATTTAAGAGTACTTTTAAATGAAATAATTTTCTTATTTTTATTTCATGTAAAACTTGTATTTTATGCCGAATTACGACATCATTAAAATTAAGTTTAGCTTCAATTAAGTCACTATCGATTTTACAATTTTTCAAAACTAATGACTACAAAAACAAATATTTCAAACTTTTTCATGTGATTCTTACCAACAAAAAGAAAATTGTTTTTCGACTTATATTAATTCATTCAATAAGTGATTTCAATGACATCTAAATAACTAATGAATAATAATTTTGAAAAAAATTGACGTAAAAAAGGCATTGAATTTAAATAATTTCTAAGAAAATATTTATTAAGATTATTATTATTATTATTATTATTTTGCAACAGAAATATAGAAAAACTTTACGCAATACTTTATTTTGAGTTTAAATTAAAATATCAATAATATATTAAACTAAAAAATCAATAAAAAACTTTTTTATAAAGCAGAGTAAAACACAAAAACATTAATACAAACGCTATTAATAATAAATAATAATTATATGATTGCATAACTTTATAATACATATTAAAAGCTACTAAAACTTTACGCATAAAAAGTTCAGACATTTTAATGAAGTTTACAAAAAGCGGAAAAAATACGGAAATTTCCGATAAACAAAATTTTCTGCCAATTATATAGTAATTTATAATATTTAACTATAATAAGAGGGGAAAGAAAACAAACAAACAAACGATCGCTTTAAAGGTGTTTCGGCAAAAAACTGAATATTTATTAAAATCAAGTCAAATAAGACTTATCCAGAATTGTGCTGTCAATCAAAAAAACTAATGAATGAAGAATTTGTTTTAGCGTTTAAATGGATCTTAATTTAAATTTTGATGCAGAGTTATTTCACTTCCTCGTCAAATATCTTTTTATTTATTTTTCAATCCAATTAAAGTTTATATACATAAGAAATTGTATTGCTGTTAAGTATTTTTTGAATACGACTAATTTGAATACGTCTTCAGTTCATTGTTACAAAATCCCTATTATAGAAGTTGTAAACAGATCGATAAGAGCTGAGAATTGTCGCTTTCTTAATTTTAAGTTAAAGTATAGCATAGGTATAGTATAGCATAGTATAGCAAATTGGATAGAAATTAATTTAATTGTCAAAAATAATGAAGTGAATCACCATAAAAGGTAGTGACAAAAAATGTGTAAATAAAGAGTTAGCGTAAGAAATAACACATCGGGTTGACAGAGAATGCGAAGAATAAAAAAATCAATTACAACAGGAAATAGAATGAAAAACAAGAATATCAAAGAATAACAACGTGAATGTGATTAAGCCTTGTATTGAATTACAAAACATTGGGATTTGGGTTATGGAGAAAAATGTGTTACAAAATATTGTGCATTAGATTTGGCGGAAACGTAATCAACAAAATAAATTAATTACAAGTGTATTAAAGGCATAAGTATTATCCATTTTCAGATCCTTAATAATCAATTATAACTACATCTCCACTAATACTTGTCTGACGTCAAAAGCAATAGAAACATAAAAAGGAGTAAAACTAAAATAACATGTTTTTCTATTCTTCTTCTTTTACATCGCTTTACATCACATAAAACCAGAACTAAGTCTCGCATTCAATGTATTAAAAGGTGAAATCTTCGGATTCTTTACTATTAGATAAATAAGATATTCATCGATCGTAAAAATTCACTTTTTGGCTCCTTTTAGTGCGCATACAAATAAACTATATTTCACTCAAAATTAGTTTATGTCTAAGTAAAGGTACTGACGATTGTGTAACAGTACAATAGAAAATATTGTTTACTCCACATTTTTAAGGATATGAGTTTTCAATTAATTGTGTTTTTCTCTTAAATCAATTCTATTTGAATGTAAACTATTTTTATCGCTAAGTATCAGAAGTTCGACGAAAGAATCGTTTGTAAAACGTTGTAAAACAGAAAAATAAAGTAATAAACGATAATGTGATGCGTGGGCTGAGAGAGACTTTCGGATTATTAGTGACTCTAACTTTCCACTGAATATATTGATCTCGGGATCAAATGTTTATTTTTGTCATAAACAGAGTTTCAATTAGCACAACATACATATGATATACTATTTGTAACTGATTGTAAGATTTGAGTTACATTTCATTATTATTTTATTTCATATAAGTTATAATACTATTTAAATCTGTTAAGAGCTTTACATCAATAGCAATGTAGGTGTAGAGCAAAAGGTGGTAAAAGACCCGGATATGAGACCCAAATGTTTAGTGAAGGCTTTGTGTTAGCCAAAACTTTTGGAGAAAACAAATTCTTAGAAAATAGTGATATACTTCTAAATAAAGCTATTCTGGGAATCAAAAGCAGGTAAACAGAGTTCTAATTGAAAAGTGTTTTCAAAACTAACTAATAAACAATTCAAGTCTATTAATATTAAAATGTGTTTTAAATGTTGTATTTTTAGTTTGTTTCACATTAGAGTCTGATATGCGTTCAAATTATGCGTTTTATGAATTATAGCGTTTGTATCGGTAAATAAGTTGACACTTTGAAGTACTGTCTACTTATGCAGTCTCAGAGTTATGCGTAGTATTGACTCAGACTTTGAATACAAAATCAGACAAATTGCTAAACTTATGGACATTTAATGCTAAGCACACAGTGGTATACGATTTAAGTCGGATTATAGCCAAACAGTTATCACTTCAATAATCCTTTTTCAGACTGACCTCTAACTCATAGCGAAACAAACTGACAGTTTGTAAACAATTCAAAGCTTACTCGCAATTCATAACAGACTTTCAACTGTTTTCATAACTTATGCAAAACTAAAACTCAGTCTTAACTCTATTTCGACTTAAAAATACTCTTTAATCAATATTTCACGCAAACAAATAAACAAAAGTTATAAAAATACACAAAAAATGGTCTAAATTTTGAGATTAGGGCAAAAAACTTGTATTTTTGGTACTCAAAGAGCAAAGAGTCATAAAAGAAGTGATGCTTTTCCTCAACACTTATCCCTCCATAACATCAAACGTTTGTTTATTACGCAAAATAAGTGTAGAATCAAAAAAACTTAAACTCAAAAAAAGGTAAAAACAAATAATTATATCTCAAAAGCAAAACCACAGTAAAATAGTAGACAATTGAATGAATACAAAGAACTAAAAAGACTGAAATGACAAATGAATGCAAAACAACAATAAGTAATAAAATAAGTGACAGTTTGTTTACATAATAGTCGCGACAAAAAGAGCGCATATTTTGCAAAACAGAAACAATTGAACACAAAAACAATTAATGAAGACTTGAATACCTTTTATTTGAGTCGTGAACTTATGGAGAAGAGCGTCGACAGTGTTGTAAGAAATATGTGGTATTTGTATTGTCATCGGTGATGATGAGGACTGTGGTGACGATGACATCGCCGAAGAATATGACTCTTTGATGGCGTCCTTACCAGAGGTGAGCGAAGACTCGATGAGACCGGCGATGATCGAGAGCTGACCTAAATTGGGCTTTCGGTCGACTCTTAACTGAGACCGAAATATTTCACAAACGTCTCCAATTGTTTTCAATGGGAACAAACGCCGCGCACTCTTACTGTCGGCCATTTTTATTTATTTTTGCGATTATTTTTAGTTTTTCTCCTTTTCTGCTTCACTTTTTTCTCTATCAGTCGCTGTATTGCTCTCTCTATTGCTCTCAGCGTTAGACTTGCATTAAATATATAGCGCAAAGCGTATGTGTTATGTGTCTGTTATATAGCATTACATTCTGTACATTCAGTACAAGCCATGAGTTTATTGATTTTGATTTGTTAACGAATCACTTTATCATAAAAAGTTGTAACTATTGTTACACAAATGATGTCTGTTATATATGAAGCAGTACTTTAGCTTATCATTAGTTTCACACTCTTTCCACACTCTTTTCTCGATTAGATGTAACTCTTTTTAAAGATGTACTAAAATCTGTTTTATTTAGTTTTTAAACTTTTTTTGCTGTTAAGCATTTGATTCATATTATTTGAATTTTAGTCACGAATAACCCTTTTTCAACTTTCTCTCATTCAAGACCTGTTGTGTAATACGTGTAATATTGCGCTCTATTATAACAAATCAATGATAAAACCAAACGTTTATCTAATATGAAGTGAACGAAAGGGAGCACTTATTGTCGCACATCATTAGTGTATAATATTTTTAACCCTTTAGTCTATCTCTGGCTTATAGTCACGTAACGTATTCTCGTTTTATTCATAAAAACAATACAAACAAACTCTTGAAAATACCTTAAGTTCTACTCAATTAGTAAATCAAACATAAGCTAAAAATAGTATTTTTCCAGTTTTTAATTACTACTCATTCACGTCATTGAGAAATAACATAATTCAATATTAAAAGCATTTTTACAAATTGTATTAAAACTTATCTCAAGTTTAGAAATTAGTTCAATTCAATGCTATTTACTTTAGACCCCACACACATGGGAACCTATTTTTAGATTACAATTAGAAAAATAGTACTTAAGTTTAAACATAAAAACACTTTAAAACTATGATCTCATGTCTCTCTTCTGAGTCGGCTGTGAAGCAAAAGTTGTAATTATTTAAAGCAAAACACTATCAGTTAGTGCCCAAACATATGTCCACTTTTATGATGTTTATGTCACTGTTAGTCAAGATATTAGTTGTGAAAAAACGTAAGAAATCAAAACTTTTAATTCAAGACTTATCTCAAGTTTTTGAAGTCAGTTATCTATAAATATGTGATAAAAGGATTCAAAGATTAAAAACTCAATACAATTAAATACTAGAAAAGTGTATAAAACAATTGAAAAAGTTTTTACGTTATTACTAATAATAAGGCATTTTATTATTACATTTTTGAATTTTGTTCACAAACTATTCGAGACTTAAATTTAAATAATTTCAAAAGTTAAAAGTTTAGAATAGTTTATTAGGAATTCTGAATATAATACTAATAACAAATCTAATCTGAGCTAAAGAAACAAAAATAAGACATATATATGTATTGGCAACAAATAAATGACAAAACCTTTTCTTATCTCTCATTAATCTCTAAACATTAGATTAAACATAATATTAATGACAAAAAATAGGATTTATTTCTTTTTATTCAAACCAAATATAGAGAGAGTCAGATAATAGAGGTTATAGACCAGAGAAGTGATTACTAAGACAATGATGCCGTAGTATAGGATCTGATCGCTTAAGCCATTCTTGAGCCAAACAAGAGTTCCGTCAGGAATCTGATAAAAACAATTGCAAAGATATAGAATTGATACGAGATGTGAAGATGTGATTGTCTATAACCTGATACCAAAGCATACGTTTTCTGACATTAATGTATTGTCGAGTGGCGTACACTTTGTTATTGGGATCTCTTTTGCTGGTCGTCGGTATCATAGAGTCCGGTATATCGCGCCATGACTTCCACCCGTGCGGGTTAACGTTCGGCTCCGGTCCTCGCGATGACACCGATGACATACGAACAACGCTCAAGTTCTTCAATAAAATTTTAATTCAATTTAAAGTTAAATTCAATTTAAATTTTATGTTTTGTTAATTGTTTTCTAAAATATGTTTTGCTTTTTAGTTATCATTAAAAGTCTTTTTTAAACTCTTTTTATGACGATATCAACGCTTTTATTAATATTTACCACAATTGATGCCAATCTTGGGAAACACTGCCCGTTAGTTAGCGATCGAGCGATTAATTGTGACATTTTGCTAACGATTTAATTAATTATTTTAGATTTTAGTCAATTAATAGTTTGTTTATCTTTTTCTCACTACAAATGCATAAATGGCTGCAAATTAGGGACCGTTTTGATATAACACACAAAATACTATTGCTGTTAAACATTTTTATAAGTTTATGAGTTTTAATTAGTGTTGAATCAGTTCCAAGAACGAGAACGAGAACGGAATTAGAAAAAAGTTCTGGAACGGAACGAGAACGAGAACGGAATTAGAAAAAGTTCTGGAACGG
>JAUJYT010001499.1:0-11392 GCA_033996565.1 Nanhermannia nana
ACAATCTTAAACCTTTATGCTTACAATTTTCTTTGTCCTGTATTTAAATAATTTTTAATTATTATCTATTAAGCTGTGAGTAATGCTCAGGATGTGAAAGCTTCGAATAATGCACAAAATTAGAAAGCAGTTAACAATCAAATGTGTTTATTTTAACAAATAAAGTCAGTTCAGAAAAAAGATTCTAATATAAAGTTAAGAAACTTAAAGAAGTTTAGGCGTTAGTTAGATCTAAAGCAGGAAATCTCTATTGATCTAAAGATAATGCTAGCCTTAAACTAAAATAAATTTCAATCATTAATTCAGTCAGTAGTATATATCATAGTAAATTCTCTCAAACTTTAACACAAATTTATACACGTCTACCTATACTTGTACTGCACTTCTTTTCAAGAGATCGATATGCAGAGCTCTTGTATTATTTCAAGTAAATACTTTCGATGCCTTCGTCAATACTTCACAGGAATTGTGTGAAACAGTCGATATTGCTTAGAATTGTGTTTAAATACAGTACATTGAGCTTTACTTTTATATAATACTCTCCTGAATCTCGATTTTTTGTTTTAAACATTTTGAAATAAAGGAACTTAGAATTTACTTAACAATGAAATAAAGGAAATTAAAGTTTTATTCAATAAAATGCAATAAAATAATATACCGTACCTCTATCATACCTCTATCATACTTCTATCATACCTCTATCATACAAGTTTAATTCTCGTTTTTATTAACAAATTTACAATTTTTTATCAGTTACAGTGCTTTCTGTTTTTAATATTAGTGTATTTTGGTCACAGACAACATTCTCAGGCATTTTCTGCTGAAATTCACTTTCAAGGCTTACCCTTTAAGAACCTTTGCCTTTGAATTAGACTTAGTATTGAGACAGAGACTGAGACATACAGACATTTAGAGGTTGTTTTGTAATAAAAAATAGATGTGATGTTTCGCTTTTTCTATTCCAAATATTTACAAAAGGAGAGCTTACAGATGCGGTGTTAACTGTTGTATATTGTATTGATAGAAACAAGAGTGCATCAAAAGTATAGGATATTTGATGTGTTTGTCAGGATTAGGACTTACGGTGTCGAATGTGAAAGCGATGCTGATTTTCCTTTATAGATGTGAAGGTAGGAAACTATGCTTTGGATATATATTTTGTCTATGAAGTCAAGTCAAATGCATCATGAATGGGGCGAGGCTTGCACTGCACATTCTTATATATTAGCATTGATCGAAAGCATAAGGAGCACAATGCATAAGGTCTACACAATCTCTTTCTGAAATGAGATAAATGACTGCAAGGCGTCGGCAGCGCCTGGACTAAAGATTTCTTGTCTCCTGAGATGAGCAAAATTATTGATATCGTTTGAAATATCAAAGAAACTCTTTTTATAACTTCTACAATGAATGGCTAATTTCTATGACAGGCAGTTGTTTGGAAAAATTATTTGCTCTTCTGTTAAGAATAAGTTATGAAAAATAAAATTTTAAAAATGAAATTGTCATTAGCTTTAAAAAAGAGCAGACGCAATATTTTCTTATCAATTTCTTAATTGATTAATGAATAGACATAATAGCACTATATTATGAAAATATTAATATATTGTTTAACAAACTTTAGGTGACATTAATTTGTATGAAAACATTTATTTTTCAAGCTATACAGAGTTTGTACTGTATAGTAAACTTAGAAACTATACATAAAGCTGACACTTCTTCACTATACATAAAGTTGACACTTCTTCAAATATAATAAAAGGTTCATTTCTCAAAAAGCAAAAACTCAATTGAATTATTGGTTAACTTTTTAGAGACTACTCTTTATTTTACAAAATTATTATTCAGAAAAATAGCATAATATTCAATCGATAAACAAAATTCAAATTCGCTTTCGCTTCAAAATTTTGCGCATATATAGAATTCAATAAAATCAAAACTATAATCAACAATATGTTCTCTTTTCCGCTAATTCTTTGAGATTTTATAACAGAAAAGTGTCAAAATTAGGGCGCGGCTTAATAACAGAGTACTGAACGGGAAACTAAGATATGTGTTAGTTATTAATGAATATAACTTTTCATGATTTTGTGTTGAAATATTATAATTTCTATTCCATGAATATCTGAATCATGAATAAAGTTAAATCTAGTATAACGTCACTTAAAACTTACACACGAAAAGAAATGATAGCAAATCCATCATAACTTGCTATCAGGTTAAACCAGTGCTTTACAGTGCAACACAAGTTTGTATATGACTGATGTATTGGTAAGTTTTGCGCCTTAAATGATACTTTCTTACAAATGTTAATACAATTGAACGATTGGCAGAGAAGTTGATTAGAAATAAAAAACGTGAGTGTTGTGAGTGTTACAGTGCTATTAAAGGTAATTCGATAATTCACAATAAAATAGTAGTTGATATCAAATTAATTTTAGTCTTTTCTATTATTAAATGGAAACCTATACACACTTAGAATGTAATCGATTTCTTTTGTCCTGATTCACTGCAAAGGGAAAAAAGTACACTTTGCCGTACATTGTCCACAATAGCAATGCACAAATCCAATAACATTTGTCTATTGGCCTCTTCTAACATGATCTTACACTGCAAACGACATTATCAGATTCTTTAATTCCCAGTGCTTTTAGAGGAGTTTCATTGATAAATTAGTATTAGCCCACAAGCAAGTATTGGCTTAATTTAATTTTACTCAATTAAATGTTTGATTTGCTTTATAAACAAAGCAATGTTTCGCATCATAAACAAAGAATTAAGAAAATTGAAATTATGCGTCAAATATAACGGTGCAGCAGATGTTCAAAGAAATTGGAAGCTTTAATACTAAAGCAAACTACTAATAAAAGGCCTCATAGCAAGCACTCTTAGATTCAGGCAATATTTTGTTTGTGATACAACTAGTTTGTGATATAATAGTAAATGATATGTCACTTTTGATATACATTAAGTACATTACTTTGAAAGCAATGGGTTTTTTGGTGAATATCTTATAGATAAGAATTATCTTTTCATTTGGAATTATGTTTGATCGACAAAAGCATTTATAAATAACTTACCAAACAATCAAATACTGGCTGACTGTCCAATAGGTTCTTGCCATTAATGTCTCGCGAGTGTGTTTCACAGTTCCAAATAGAAGAACAAACAGTAATCTTACTCTCAAAGAATTATTAGACAATGTCGAGAACAGAATCAGTTAATATCAGTGTCAAAGCAAGTCTTTTGTTTCATTTATAGAGCAACTAATACTCTATTATAACATTATGTAAGACCAAATGTCTTGTGGGATCTCAAAGATATGGACATCGAGACAATTGGAGCGCTGCTGTATATTCTAACACTAACAACGCAAATGATACTCTAGACATGTGCCCCAACAAACAATTTGTGTTTCCAAACTTCAAACCTATGCGCTGCGCACTCAAAATATCACACTTCTAACTATGGGCTGATCCACTTCAGAAAAAAGTTTACTCATCAGGGAAGAAGACATAAGATTTAAAATTTGTGAAATTGATTGCTTTTACTACATAAAAATGTCTTTCTTTTAAAAATGCAAATATATTAATGGTTAAACTTTGATGGCTATGAAAAATTATATGAATGTTCAGAATTATAGCACTCCTATTATTAGTTCACACGAACAGACGAACGCTTGCAGTTACATTTTTACATTATATTTATCGGATTTTTATGAGCAGTGGAAGTGATTTTGATATGATTTTTACAGACAAAGTAGTGTATCGCATATTTTTTATCACAAATCTCAGCAAAATTAGTAAATCTCAGTAATTTATATGTCTTTGTTTCTTATACTGTACTTTAAAAGCAATGCACTTTTTAATGGGTAAGACTGTAATTTAAGTTAATGAACACAAAATTAAATCGGCGGAGAGTTGTGATCAAAAGTACATCTGCGTATGACTTTCCTGACGTGTTTGCATAATTGAATAATGAATTCTGGAAATAAAGTGCCATAAAATGCTTCACAAAAGTTAAGATTCGCATAAAAAATTAAATCAAATTTAATGCAAAAAATTAAACAACTATTGTATAATTGTGTGTGTGTGTGTGTGTGTGTGTGTGTGTGTGTGTGATGCGTAAAAGGGAGGATAGAATGAATGGGAAGTGTGTTTGTGTTTCAAAGCTTGTTTGTGAATCGAGATTTATATTACATAAACACGAATAGTAAGTTAAAATCGTGAATGACAGAGACTGCTTTTCATCTGATCTCCTAATCTGTTATTGTTGTCTACAGCATAATATATATTAATTTTAACGCAATTAAAGTTGCTGTGCTTTTGCACGTGGGCGGACCTTGCCCTTATCATAGTAACATTTATCATTATTAGGCTAGAAATTTCTGGTCTTTATTCATTCATAACGCAAAGTTTAAAAATAATATAGCATCATGATAGAAGATTCTCAATTTAAATTTTATATTATTTTAAGACTTTACTTATAAGAATATTTTATAAATAATTTCATATATATGAATAAAAATTCACTGAGACATGTATGTATGTATGTGACAATAATTTCCAATTACAGTTAGCTTCATAAATGAATAAAATCCAGAATTTTCTAGTCATAATTATTATATAAATTCTATGCCATAATTTAAAAAAACAACTAACTTCAATTATAAGAATATTTAACATTTAAACAAAATTTTCATAATTTCATAATTTTCATATAATTATTTCAGAATTTAAAATTTTGTTTTTACAATATATTTTAAGTTTTAGAAAATGAATTTTTAAGGCAGGTATACTTACTAATAAAAGTATTGCTATAGTCTTTACAATGCAATTGACATTTAAAAAATTTTTAAAAATATATCAATCTTATTGTAAAAATTTTTATTACATTATTGCGTGCTTACTAATACATACACTGACATTTTGTTTTTGATAATATAAATTAATTTATATAATTTAAATATTTTTTATAGATGCTTTGCTACTATAAATAAAAAATAACAGAATAATTTTAACCAATTAGATTTTTTCAATTTTATTTCTACTTTCTAAATTTAGGTCTATTAGAATTATCCTCTAATCTAAACGCATCAAACGTATCTTATATGCATGCGATATACAAATATAAAATGCACGAGAATCGATCAAAGTCTTCAATTGATATACAGATAAAAAGCTTTGTAGCGAATGGTCTTTTCATACGCCTGTAATTCAATTCACTGAAATATTGGCAGTGACTCGATTGCATTGCTATTGAATTTTCCATTATGTTAATGAAATCAGCATTCGCTGGAAAACTTCCTCGCTTTTAGATTTCGCTCAAATAATTTTTGTAGCTTTTAACAAAAGAAGCACTACTTATATAAAATTGCATATAAGCGTTGTAGGGCATACTCTGGGCTTTATTAATGACAGATTAAGTTGTTGATTAATTATGTTTGCGCTCATGTTAAAACTTTTTTAAAATTAGATAACAATTATATCACTTTAATTAAATTTAAATTCAAATTTTGTGCTTAAGCAGCTATAAATTTATCAACAATGAAATTTATGGCCACTCTTTTGATGTTTAGTTAACTATTATAATTTTAGGCAGTATATGTCAAAGAGACATAGGTTAATATGAGTTAATTATGGATAATTTTATTTTTAGTTGCAATTTTCTTTGTGGAATAATTTTTAAGTTAAAACACAATGTCAACTAATTTATCTGTAATATTATTCAGCTATTTATTGCTGTTTTCGATATTTTTCATCAACATTTAAAAAATAATTCAGCAATTTATTAACACACAAGTAAATTGAATTAAACGCAAATGTGGGACGCTATAGAAAAAGAATGTTCAGAATAAAGCATATCAATATACAGCTATTAATGTGTATATTATTAATATGCTTTGCTCTAAACATTCTTTTTCTATAGAGTCCCGCAAATATTATCTTGTATTCTGATATAGTTTTACAGTTTCTCATATTTTGTATTAATTATTTAGAAAAATCATTTCAAACCACTATAATTAACATAAAACTCAATAATTAAGTTACAATAATTATAAAAATTTAGTTTATTATACAGTACTGTATCCAGCAGTGATTCAGTTGTGCTCCTCTCCTACTATATATATTTAAGAAATTAATTAGGCAGGTTTACATTATAAAATTTGCCAGTATTATCCATGAACAAATCTCATTAATATTATTATTTTCTGACTCTAGTGAATGTATATGTGTTTTGAACACGAGTTATAAAATAATACTTTATTTCCTAATTTATACATTATTGGCACCGACATTAAGATTAATTTCTTTTAGTCATAAATCTAATTTTTCACTACAATTAAAATTTTCAATATGTATAAATATGAAATATACTGTACTAACAAAATTGATGTCATTCATTTTAATTATATAATTTTTATTTAAATTTATAGGGACCAGAATTTGATTGGACCCCAGAAACTATTGGAGTAGTAGATTCATCATTTTTTTGGGGTTATTTAGTAACTCAAATTCCAGGCGGATTTTTAGCAGCTAGATATCCGGCTAATAGGTCTGTAATTGAATTAAATTTTAAACCCTTATTCTTGACCATGCAATTTTATTTTCATCAGGGTTTTTGGGACTGCTATAGCCACATCTGCATTTCTTAACATGTTACTTCCAGGAGCTGCTAAATTACATCCCGGATACGTTATGTTTGTCAGAATTTTACAAGGATTGGTTGAGGTAAGAATTATTTTAATAAAATACTACTAAAATATATTATATAGCATTCTATTAATGCAATGAGAGGTTGAGATCAAGAAAATTGGAATAGAGTTTGTATTATGCAATCCAACCTATTTATAGTGATAAATTCGTTAGGATAAGTATTGAGCCTGTAATGTAGTTAATAAGTCATAAAGTAAATAAAATTCACTATTAGTGGTTTAATGGAGTGTAGGATATATTTGTAAATTAAAGAACTCCACAAATGAAGTCATATTTCAAGTATATATTATATCAAATACAGTAAGATGTGAATTAAAGTTACCTCGATTTTTATATAATGAAAAAATGAAGTATTATATTCCGTGATAAGTTACTATTTGTTAAGAAACCTTTGCCATTAAGTTCATTCAATATTACACTAAAAAATAATAAAAAGTAATGTTCAGAGGAATAAACAAATAAAGTAATGTGAAATCTATTTTGTATTTATTATCCTTGTTAATTATTATTAACTAAATTAATATTTTTGCATTAAGAAAATAAATGTTAGCTTTGGCAATTTTTTTTATTACTTACAGAAGAAAATATGTTTTTGAGCATTTAAAATATTTATATTTATTTTGCATAATACAAATCAATCAATCAATAGATTCAAATTACAAAAAGATATATATCACTAAATATTTTTAACAGAATAGTAGTTTTTAACTGTAAGTAGTTCTAAAACTAAAAATCAATAACTGATAAAGTCCTCGGTCCGAAAATAATTAATTAATTAATTATTTTATAATAAATGCAATAAATTCTTTACATGAAATTATGAAATTCAACTTTAATAATATTTTATTTGTTGATTAAAAAAGTATTTAATTAATATAAAAATTTCTATAATTTTTCTAATATAATATATATTTTTAACACAAAAGAATAACTCCGTGAATTACCATATTAGCTTACTTATTAAATGAGTATGGCATTTTAATATAAATAATGTATATTAGTATTTGTCAATATATATAATTGTAACAAAATTTATACAAAATTACTTAATTTTTTTTATTTTAATCCTATTTAATATGAGTCAAAGAAGAAAAATTCTTTTTATAGAGTAAATCCGTTTGAATATAAATGAGATTTTAAGGAAGTGTATGCTTTCATACATGAAATTCACTTCTTGAGAAAAACATCTTAACCAAAAGGCACCCCTTGAAGGGATTCCATTCAAGCGGAAAAATATATGCAATACAAAGCAGACGGAATAGATTTTGATGATTCTGAAAATTCTGAATATCTAAAGCGAATTTAACATATTCATTGTATATTAAATAATATTGCATGGCCATTCTTATTTATATTGAATATGTAGCAAAAATAGGCGAATTATATGATTTATATAATAAAATATTTTCTATAATTTCGTTTTAAAAAGCATCTATCTAAATTAAAATAATAATGTAAATAATTTAAATTTCATTTACAATAACAACACTTAATTGACCGGGTAAACTCTTGTTTTTATTATTAGAGTTAATGCTCTTTTCTCTTCCTAGTGTTAGTTACTAAAAAGGTTCTAAATATTACAAATTCATTTTAATGTTTGTCTTATTTATGGTGACCAGGTCAAATTGGGTCTGGGACATTTAGTCCAATTCCAATTGGTCCAATGGATAATTCGTCCAATGACAGTTAGTCCAATGGGACAATTAGTCCAATGGACAATTGGTCCAATGGTACAAATGGTCCAATGGGACAATTGGTCCAATGGGGCAATTAGTCCTATGGACATTTGGTCCAATGGGATAAATGGTCCAATATTAAAATATTTACACAATCTTGAAAAACCTAAAACTGAACTATCTACTTTATGCGGCTAAACATTTATCAATTTTGATAATATTTATGATTTAATAGTTTGCGAAAATTTTTTTATCAAAGCGAAATCAATTTTTTATACAGGCTTATTATTTAGCAATGTAAATTCATCCATAACTAGATATTGAAAATTTTGAAATTAAATGTAGCTTACAATTCACTTATCTCTTAGCTTGAGACTGGTGTCAAAATGAAGAGTATAAAATACTAGTGTTGATTCAGTTCAAAGAATGAAACGAAACCTAAATTTTAAAAATGTTAAGGAACGAGAACTAGAATAATATTCGTTTCGTAGAGAGAACTAGAACGAGAGCGAAATTGAAAAGTTTATACAAATTATAAAAGTTTAATTATAAAAATTTGAAATCTGAGGTTATTATTTTGACAAGGTTAGGATTAGATAAATGGGATTTTGCGAATTGATTAGTTGCAGGGAATATGGACCAAAATGAATCAAAAGTTTCATTCACTATAACAGGATACTGTTGCAGAAGGTTAACATTTAGACCAATTGTCCCATTGTACCATTTATTCCATTGGATCAATTGTCCATTGGACCATTTGTCAGGGACCGAGATATAATACTTCTACGTATATCTATGAGGTATTAAAATAAACATAGAACATCATGGTCTACATTAGAGCATAGAATCCACAAAATTTTCTGTCCCAATCCCATCCCAATCCCATGACCTTAAATTTTCAATTTAAATAAGAAATAATGACATGTGTTTTGACTATTTTTTCCATCCCATCAGTCAAAATTTTAACTCCAATCCCATCCCGATACTATTCCCATTCCCATCATAAATGGAATTGGGATTCAGATTTTATGCTCTAGTCTCCATGTTTACTTTATAAACTATAGATTTTCGCGCTCATTAATAGAGGTATTACTAATGCATATAAAATATGAGTAATTATAAAGTATAAAATCTGTTTCATATGTTATCTTAATAATAAACTCATTCTTCCAAATGTATCCCTTGATAATATTTAGTTTTAATGGATATCGAGCGCGTAGTTTAACAAAGACTTTTGCAGACGATAGTAGACAAGTTAAATACTAAAAAACCGGTATTTAGCTTTAGCCAACTCTTCATTGGGTTTATGTTTACGTTCGTCAAAAGTAAAATTTATATAAAATACTATATATAACTATCAGTTATGCAAAACAAGATGACTGTTAAGCATATTGAAGACATTAAGTAAAATTTAATTGTTCTCCACAGTAATGTTTAAGTTAAAGCATTGAAATTCAATACATATTCAAATAACAAACTATAGAGATATTTAATTTTCTTTTCAGTATATTTTTCGTATATTTCTCTTTTAAATACACGTATATATGATAATGTCATATTTCATGGATAATTAGATATGCCTTTATCTGATGTCTTTACTTTACAAATGAAAGTTTCTGCTGTGATTAGTGGTTATCCTTAAAAAAGATTATGAGATTTATGTGAAATTAATGGGTAATTTAGTAATTATTGTTAAACTATAATATATAAGTTAATAAAAAATACGTAAAATTTGTGCCTTGTATTTGTAATTATATTGTTCAATGAGTTTTCTTTAAATAGAAAATAACCAATACATGTAATATGTAATTTCATTGTAATGTATGTTTGTGTACTGTAAAACAATCTAATGCTTATTTCGTAGCCAACTAACAACTTTATCAGTCAGATATCTTTTATTGCTAGTAATAATTTATTTGACAATATGGTAATATTTGTATATAAATATTTTTGAGTTTATTCTCAATGTTTGAATTTTTATAATGTAACTTAACTGTTGAACAGATAAAAAATGTTGATGCTACCTACTATTATTTATTGATTACCAAAGTTTAAAATGTATAACAATAATAGTGTCTCAGCTAAATTAAATCAATATTTTAGTGAAAATATTAAGTTATCATTCGTTTCAGATGAAAGTGTTATAATAGTTACAAATGATGATAAAGTATTCGAAATCAGTAGATTTGGTTTAGAAGCAATTCGAAGTTATGTGATAACTCTCAGTGAAGATAATGAAAAAATTAATTCAATAATCGAAGAATCATTGCTTAACAAATTATCTAATAAGAAAATTATTGACATTAAATGTAATAAGTTAAATATAATAGCACTCACATTTGATGGAAATGTTTTATGTTGGTTATCGCGCTTTGATCATGAATCCCGTTATGGCATAGATCCTAAAACTGAATATAACCAAACAATAAATAATTATTTCAAAAATAAAAATGTTTTGAATACTTATTGTGGACATATATATTCATTCGCGCTGACAAATGAGGGTGAAGTGTATGGGTGGGGTTATAATGAGTGCGGACTAATTGGTAATACAATGATTGATGACTATGTTTTAATTCCAACAAAAGTACATGATTTTTATGGAGAGAAAGTGATATCTCTTTCATGTGGTTGTATTCATGCAATTGCTTTAACAGAAAGCGGACATATCTATGGTTGGGGTGACAATAGTGATAGTCAATTAGGAATAAATATACCAATAAGTGACGACATTTTTCCGCCTCAGCTTATTAATGATTTGAAGGGAATGAAGGTTGTTAGTATATGTTGTGGGTTAAGACAAAGTATATTCTTATCATGTGAGGGATATATATATTATTTTGGAGATGACTTATATGATGTTAGAGAAGAAGATACGTATAATTTAAATTTTGTAAAAATATTCAATTCAAAGAAGTTCATAGAAATTGCATCAATTTTTGACGGACAAATTTTTGCTGCACTTTCGGAAAATGGTATTTTTCATATTTTTGGCAAATG
>JAUJYT010001500.1:0-11390 GCA_033996565.1 Nanhermannia nana
TAGTGTTGAGCCAATAGACAGGTTCTGCCCTATCATTATATTTCGTCCTTAATTAACAGAATATTATCGATCTTTAATGTCTGTTCAACTTTGATAAATAAATAATTGACTAAAGTTGTGCCGGGCTTTGGGCTTAAGAATAATTGTGATCAGAGATAGGCTGCTATTGAAAAATCTCAACTTTTATTAAATGTTGTTTTAATGATATTAATCATTCAATAAAATGTTTTGCAATTAAAATAAATTGTATAAAACTTCAAACAACTTCTTAATGAGTTTTAATGAAATAAAACATTTTGATAATAACTATTGAGAAATAATTGCATTAATAAAGTTCAATAACAAAACAATTGATGAAATGCTTGTTTGCATGCTATTTGACTTAATTTTAGTAAATTTATAAAATTTAAAACTTAGAGAATTTATTAGTTTATGGAATTACTCGAACATATGGTATGAGCAATAATGTTAAATAAGTTACTTTCAGATGAGCTTAATATGAGAAAAGTTTATTTCACTTCAATAATACACATAATTAGAGAATAATAAGTCATTTAATGGCAATAATTCTTAAATAATTATTATATTTCTGAATAAATATTGACTTTCTTGTTATGAATGGTGCGAAAAGTCTTTTATAAATAGTAAATCACATACATGTGTAATAACATGTTTTATCCTTCGTTCACACCTATTATTTACAAAAATAATATCATTTTAAACCTCTTTAAAAAATGAATATTTTTAAAACTCATGTGAATTGAATCATACGTTCACAATAAGGACAATACCTGATTAATGGTCCGTATGTGAGACAGATATACTGTACTGTACACTCAGGTATACGTTGACTCCCGTTATAAATATATTTTAATAAATTGTAATTATTAATTATGTTTATTTTTAACAATTTTTAAACCACTAAAACTAATTTTAGCACAAATTAAATGTGACTTATTTGATAGAATTGATTGATTTGTAATGTATAACCTCAGCTATTCTGTGATGTGTTTCAAATTAAATGTGTCTTTTTATGCGACACAGGGGTATTGGCAAAGGTATGATCGTTAATATGCCTGTAACATAGATTTACATTAAATTTTAAATTATTACTCAAATGTAATGTAAATAATAATTATTGTGTTTAAAATTCACAATTAAACTGTTTAAACAGGCAGTCATTGAGTGAAATATCCTATTAATTTGTGTACTAATGTTTATATAATTGAGATTATTTTCAATAATTGAGTCCTACCTTAAACAGCAATTTATTTAAATTGAAAGTAATGCTCTGTTTGTGCTCTAATTTTTGAAAATCTTTCTCAAATAGAGAGCTTTCAATTTTAAGCAAATGACAAATGAAAAGTTGTGAGCTTTGAGCACAAAATAAATGTAAACCTGAATTCTGTATACTTTGATAATTGTTTCAATTTGATTAACTATTATGAGATATATTGAGCTTAAATTAAACAAAAAGACTCGTATCATATCCAGAGCATAACCAGATCATATCCATATGATGTCTTTGATCATATCTATAATAACAGATTTTTGCTGTTAACAGTTTTATGATAGTTTAGTATATTTATAGTTACAAATTTTGGTGAACATCAGTTCAAAAAACTTTTTATTCTGTTTATTAATGGTTTCACAATTATATTCGATAACTAAAAACGTGACATTAGATGTATTTGATGTATATTTTATACATTATAATAACTAATAATGTTCAGTGTAATTTGTTTTGACTTGAAATTGAAAGCTTTCTATTGCTAAATAAAAATATTAGTCTGTATTGCACTGGTATTGCTTCACCGTTCATGTTTCACACACTGTATGAATAATAAATAAAACAATACATACACTAATAGAAGTACAGCTACATTCTCAACCATTAATTGCTTGTATTGAATTCACAAATTAGTTTCTCATGTAATTAATTTAAATTATTTATAATCGCTAACAAGCTATCGGATTATTGTATAGCATGTCTACTGACTGTAAACTGGTTGTTAATGCCTTGAAAAACTTTAGTACTGTTGCAGTAAAATAGAGGATATTATGTTCACAACTTTTGAAATAAATAAAGCCTTAAATCTTGAGCTATAAAAAAGTACACATAAAAGATGAAATACACTGAATGTGCAATTAATTTCCAAAATGAAATGAAACAAGAGTTTTAAAGTCTTAATCTTTAGTAAAATTGTTTTAGCGATAACTAAGACAGCAATTATTTATACATAAATCAGTATTAGAGAAACAGATACAGTCATACTCTTTAAAGCCTGCCTTTATTTGGTCGAAACTAATCTCAAAATAAAATCATATTTCCTAATGATGAACGACTAAAAGAGTTAATATTTTGTGAAAAGTTTTCAATGAGAGCTAAGCCTTACACTAATTATTATAATTAATCAAAGAGGGATTTACTTATTTTCTTAATCCCATCTAATTTTTCGTATAAGTAATAATAAACTAAAGATTAAGTGCGACAATACTTATGAATAATTTGTTAAAAACTTTTACAAAACAGAACTTCTAAGATTTAGCAATGAATTTGAGACCAATTAAAAGGACTCATTACAGAATAGTTAACAAGTATTTGAGTATTGGTTGAAACGAAATGTAAATGTAAACACTAAATCAAGACAAGAAAGCAAATATAGGATCTTTTACTTATACTATAGATTGTTTTGTCTATAGATTGAAACCTTTCTACTTATCTTATTAAGTGTTTACTTTTTTATATTAATATTTTGTATGTCTTGATTGCCTCGTTTTTTAATGTATAATTTTATTTCCTGTAACTTTAATTACTTACTTTATTTTCTTATGAGTTTTATGGTCTGAATGTGTAGGACTTCATTTTAAAGCTGCCAAATGGCATGATTCCCATCAATATTATAGCTTTACATTCTGTCTGTATATAATTTAGTTGATTGTAACAAATGATTTATTAAAAAACTTCTTTTGGGTATTTGCTTATAATGGATAACAAAGGGGTAATCTTTTCAATTTATTCTGAATTTTATTTGGTTAGAGTTTAATCATTTCGAATGATTGCTATTTAATAATAGTCTTAATGAATATCATTTTATTTATTTTATAGCCGTCGGGAACTTGAATGCCTTCATTCAAATTGAGCATCACTTCAAGTCAAATAAGGAGTTGTCCAACAATCTATTTACATCTCATTCTCGTCCAGAATGTATTAGAGACGCATATTTATCGGCATCACAGACACCACTTCATATCATAAGAGCCATCGATTCGTGTCGAGATGACGGCCGGTGTGGATCCAAACTTTTCATGTGTCAGCCAGTATTTGCAAATTCCAGAAAGAAAGTTAATTTTGATATTGAAACCAGACGGGTATGTATAACAAGAATTATGTGTCTTTACGTATATTCAAACTCATGAAAAATGAAATACGGCTCGGCTTAAAAGTGAAAAAAATGCAATTTCTTTTTCTCACTCAGTAGTGATCCACAAAAGTTGAGGTCAAGACTCTATTCCCTCTTTTGACTTATCAATTCATTCAAAGAAATAAAATTATCCGATTAGACAACAGATGATTTATTCTTAGATTTAAGTTCATAAAAAAAATTAAAATATTGTTTTAAATGAATTATCTGAAAAAAAGCTTTAGATAAAGTGTTCGACAAGAAAGTTATAATTTATTTGACTGACGAATCATACAAATGTTGTGATGTTTGCTCTTCTCATTTGTAAGAAAAGCAGAATATTTATAATTTACAATTAAGAACGTTTTATAATTAAGAACTTTCACTATTTTTGTGGTCGTGTTATTCATTTATTAATTAAACACAATTTACAATTTGCTTCATTTTTTAAAGGTTTCTCATTTAAAATGAAATAATTTAATACTTTTTATTAACCCTTATCTTAAGTTGAATATAATTTTATGAAAATGAGTTTTTCTGATAAATTTCTGATATTTCTCTTATGTATTGTTTAATTTTGTGTCTTATAAAAGTCCGAACAATTAAATTGATGTTTGCATTCAATAACTATCAAGTATTCAAGTGTTTAGATTCGAGAGCACTTCAAATATCTTTAGAAACTAGAGTTTTTCTGATAAGAATATATGAATTTTGGTATAAAAATGATAAAAAGCTCTCAAATAAAATCAATATTTTTTGGATTATATTTTAAAAAGTTAGTTCTCAGAAGACGGCGGATCACTATTTTTTGAATTATTTTCCGCAGTCAGTGGGCAGGTATTAGTTATAGCCTCCGGCCATCTATTTGGTTCTGGAATTTGTTAGCCCTCAAATCCTAAAATATTTATTTGAGAAGTTCTCAAGAGCTTCACTCCCCAAAAAGTCTTGAAACTGGTTTGAGGAAAGGCTCGAAGCCATGCCCCACCTGTGCTTTATGTAGTTATGTAATGAAATAAACGAGAAACAACTTTTGTACGACCACTGAAATAACTGATGCTTTGAACTTAATATTATTTTTGTGTATTTTTGAGATTTGAAGCACTAGTTTCCACTTTCATCTATCATAATCTCTATCAGCCGGACCTCATTCACAACTATTGTGTTCATTTATTAAATAAGGTGAACGAGTTTTCACATTAATTCAATTATTCTGGTTTCAAATTGTCTTTTGTTTCGGCTATTTTTAAATTTTTATTATCTTTAAGTAAATCTGATTTATTGTTCGCCGAAAAGTTTGTGTTTATGTTAGTATAAGCTCTAAGTGTATTGTACTTCAGTTGTAAGGTAAGCAAAGATGAGTTCTCACACTATTTAGATATTATTTTATTATGTCTACTGCTTTATTATATGTTTCGGTTCTTCACTCAAATTTCAGTACACTTTAGACTTTTGTGAATAGTAGTATTAAGAGCTCTCTAATTGAGGACTTCTATTATAGCTTATATGATATGCTGCGAAAGATTAATAATTTTTATACAAAGGAATACGATTCTAAACAATAAATATAAAGAAATAAATGGAAATTTTGAAAACTTGTATAAATATAAGTGTGGATAAAAAAATTGCAACTTTTGTTATGAATTTTCTGAGTGTTATTATTAACATGTTTTTTATTTTGTTTTTTATGCCGATTCATCATTGGTTTATTCTTATTGATAGCCTGCAAGTCTGGTTTTTGCTCATGAGTTACCGCGGAATGTGATAATAGAGAGGGCTAAGACACCACTTTGCAACAGCCATCACGTTATTCTAAACAAAGAAGTCGATAATAGTGAAAAAAGTTCGACTCTCAGTATTAAATACAATAATAATAGTAATAAAAGAAGTAGTAATGCAAATGTTAGCGATACTGATTCGCATCAAAATCCAATATATGGAGTCATATCCCCAGAAGAGCAGATGCAAGTGATTTCTCGAGAATATCCATCAAAATATGTTCCAATTGATGTGACCGGAGTCAGCTTCTCAAGAATGTCTAACTTAAGACGATCTCTCATTCATGTGAGTCTCAATTGTTTAAAGATTCAGTTGTTTGCCGTTTCGATTAATTCTTACAAAAAAACACAACCATTGCTATTGAACATCAAATAAAGTACTTCTCTTAATGTGTCTTATGTTTAGATTCACTTTAAGTGTTTACTTATGTTAGTCTTTATTTATATTCAATCATTCCTTATCTAATGTCTTTTTTTATTTAGTTCTTTACTTATTTGATCTGAAGAGCATTTTCTCTTCAATTATTTGATGTTATTTTGAATAATTTATAATTGATTGTTATGCTTCACTTTGAAAATAGGCTGACTTTTTAATAAGAAGAAAAAAGTCGACAGCAAGTAAAGGAAAAAGAGTCAAAAGGAGAAACACTATATGTCAAAGTGCTAACGAATTGTCAGTAAATCGTAATAATGAAAACCGAAAAAATCGAGTTCGACGAAGAAGTACGAGTTCTATCGATTTTGTGCACACTTCGTGTCAAACAGAAGTTAATGAGAACGAAATTTACTCTTCAGGGCGTATCGTAGAAGTGAATAAGTGTACAAATAATTCTGTTAATGCCTTAATTGATACCAATATTAATAATAATAATAATGATGAGACGTATGACAACTATAACAGAGAAAATAAGATCAAATTGAAAGCTGAAGTCCATCATCACTATGAAAGTAGATCTTTGGATAACTTAATTGATTGTAATCACAAACATCAGTCGGTCGGATCAGATATGCCTGGAATGAGTGATTCTATTAAAACAGAAAGAAATAATTGTGAAAATAATGAAATTTCTGATAAATGTAAAAATCAAAATTCAATTCCGATCTCTAGTCTTTCGGTTGCAATGAATGCTGCCGTTAAAATGCGCGAAAGCTTAGCATCAAAAGGGGTTGGAGATGATGGCAGGTCTTCAAGTGGTAATTGGAGTGCTAGCAGTTCAACACATGCATCAGTCGATTCGGATCATATCGTAAATGGCGGCCAATCACTCAAAAGTGATTTACCGCACACTTTATCAAACAGTTCCCTCGGAAAAGATTCAGTCATTTCAGACAGTAATACTACACCTCATGAAAACGATGGAAGACTATCCGCTCAAGAGATTAACAGTTATTCATCCGATGCCTCACAACTTAATAGTGCAAATAGTAATGCGAACAGATATAAAACAGAGTCCAAGACCTTGGAATCGAGTGTAAGTGACAGCAGCGTTGTTATCAGAGTAAACAATTCGGAGATTGGAAGTAAAGTCCAATACGCGAACAGAGACTCAGAATCATGGCTACAATATTATGATTCGTCCGACACAATAACACCCACTCCCACAGAATCAGAAAGTGGACATACAAATCAAGTGACAACACCGTGTTGTGGAAGTAGTCGCAGATCTAGTTTTTCAGCGATAGGACGTCACAGCAATGACGACGAGGCAGAGTCTGTTTATTCAGTGGATAATGACGGCTATTACACGTCTATGCATACGGACTCGGGATTATTTAGAGTTCCA
Source organism: Nanhermannia nana (assembly GCA_033996565.1). Lineage (NCBI taxonomy): Eukaryota > Metazoa > Arthropoda > Arachnida > Sarcoptiformes > Nanhermanniidae > Nanhermannia > Nanhermannia nana. Next base: position 6,964 of record JAUJYT010001500.1, read on the forward strand.
GTAAAGCTTATGATAACACCCAATAGTAGTTTTCGGTGCAAAGGAAAGCGCGACTCAATAACATCTGTCTGCACTGTCGGTGATATCAGTATAAATAGTATACTTTCAAAGACTGAAACTGAATCTTCAACAACAACCTTGACAAACAATAGTTGTAGTAGTGGTAGAGTTAGACTTCCGCCCCCACCACCACCGCCACGTGTTTCGAGTATGTTAAAGAGTATTAGAAATTCTACGCTAAGCAATAAAACCATTGATAGCGGCAGTGATAACGGGACCACAACATCAAACGCTAGCACGAGCTCACGCTCTCACTCGCCATCACCGACAGCAACGATAACATCTGAATCAGAACACAGTGATGTCGCGCGACAGAGGCTAAAGACAAAGACTATAATCAATTCGAGCAGATATCCGTCGATGTGTGCCATCACTTCCACTGAGAATAGCGATGATTGCAAAAGTGCTGACAGCTATAGCTCTGACGGATCCAATCGTATGACTCCTACCAGAAAAATGATGAAATCGCGATCCAGTACTTATAGAGGATTTAGAATTAAAGATATATTTGGTTTCGGACAGACCCTCAAAGATGAAAGAAGTTCTCCGTTAACTATTCAGACTGTTCCACACATCGCAACAATTAGAAGACCCCAAAGTCCTCTTCGGTTCAATATGTATAATGGAGAAGGGATTCACAGGTTCAAAAGATTTGCCGAAAAACTAAATGGAAACACGACTACAAATCAATATCAAACTCCAAATATAATAAGAGCGAATGCCATCTCTTCCTTCGCAAGTGATTCCAATGAATGCACTCTTAATGAACTCAACAGTTATTCTAATAATTCCAAGTCTTCATCTGCCATAACAACTGCCAATACTGACAAGATATCACACACAAGTGCTGCCTCAGAAACACATTTGACAGCTTCCAAATCAGTGCCTAATCCTAGCCCTAACCCAAACACAAATTTAAATTCAAACCCAAAGCCCTCATCAACTAATGAAACTGCTGCGAAAGTGCCTCACAATATGTTATATCCTATTTCAAGGCAAGTTTCAATTCCGATTCCACGCAATGATTGGAAACCATTAACTTTAGCAAAACCAACAACAACTTCCTCAATATCACGCCCAACAACACTATCAATTCCTGTTAGTAATGCAAACCGTTCAGTGGCCAGAGTGACTCTCGATGCTAACGGTTGTGTTATATATGCATCAAATTCATTGGGAAGACGTCGTGACGGACACCCTATGAATTATTTGAATCAAATTCAGAAAACGCCTGTAAAAATTCAAGAGGAACTAAAATGTGCAACACTTCCAATGGCTAATAAGCCACGAGTTTCTAGTCCTTTATCAGCTACAAGTAAAGCAGGTATGCATTTCTGTTGTACTACTCAGTAATGAAGTAATGATAGCAATTATACTGTATATCTTATAAGCAATTGAAGCATAAGATTTTATCTCATTCTACTTTAATGATTGGCTTAAAAATAATGAAATCTTGAAGGCTTGTAAAAAATGAGTGATTATTATTTGATGAAATATAGCTTAAGTCATGTCAAATGTCATGCTTTGTTAAGTTCCGTAAAATAGTCATTAAAAGTTTAAAAGTAATGTAATTTTACATTATTAAAAAATTAAGTTAATGTTTTGGCCAAATTGTTATTTCAATTATTGTGCAGTCAAATTTCACACGAAAATGCATTCGACACTCATTTGTCTTTAACCTTTCAATTATTTGAGAGAAGTTATAAAAACTTTCCAAACTTTCAAAAAACATCGTTATTATTGGTTTAAAGGCGAAGTATAATAAAGATAACTCAAATACTGGCAAATACTAACTAAAAAGTTCAGATCCGTATTTACCTAATCTGTAGACTATTATTACATTTGAAACATATAATAAAAACTTTAAAAGTTCTTTTCAACAAAAGGCAATTTAATTACCACTGCTTATTATCTGACCTGATTTTAAACTCATGACATGACTTGATTTAAACTTTTAAATTAAACCAACTTTTTGTGGTTTAACTTCCTTTGATAATGGTATTGATTCTTAATAATTGGATTATAAAAAAATAAGTTCAATTGCTTTTAAGAAAAATTATTAAAGACCTATATTTTAAAAAATACCTTTAAGTTTATGAATACATCATTCACTCTAATTGTTTGCGAAAAGAGCTGATCGATATCTTTGATGATTATTTGATAATCTATTTTCAAACGAATGTGATTTTCACAAAATTATTTATTTTCAGGCGCTTTGATTCACACAAACTCTAACGGATATATTGAATGCACGAATGGTCAGAATAGAAATATGAAAACACAGTCATCTCAGCCAACATTATCTCCTAATAAAACATCAAGTGGTCAGAGCTATGCCAAGACCTCAATGTCAGATAAAAGTCATTTTCCAAATTCTGCACCTGTCAGTAGATGTGTTACACCTGTTGCTAACAAACAAAAGACTAGACCGACAACACCTGCAAATGGTTTGAATAACCAGAATATTTTCGGTACTGCTCTCAGTAAAGAAGAAGCAGAACAAAAATCTCCGACAAGTGTTTCGTTTTCGAGTAAAAAACAACTGATGGAATCAGATCTGAGTGGCTTTGTTCCGAACTCTACATCAAGTCCTATCACACCTTTAAGTCCAAGAGATGACTGTTCAAGTGTTGATTCGAGTAAATCAGAAACTCTTCAAAGAAGAGGAAGATTAACGACAGAAGACTTGCTTATTATTATTCATAACTCGAAAAAGAAACATAACATCAAAACAGAGCCGGAAATAATAATAGCAAACTCACCGCCGTCTACACGCTCACAGTCATCAAACAGTTCTGAATCTCCTGGAAGTAATTGTCAGCAAATATTGAGCCGACCCAACACTCCTAGTCGTATAGCACAGCAATTCAATGCAATCAACACATCAATCAACAGTAATAGCGATCGCCGGTCTTGGAATGGCTCTGAGATGAGCCCTAACAGTAGCCTAAGTCAGGCTGGAAGTAGACGGAGCTTAGCGTCGGACAGACTTGGCTCGAATCGACCGACGACTATGAATGACTTCAAAAGGTTGCTCTCACAGACGCGATCCAATAATTTCAATACTGACCGGTTATCGGCAGCTGAGATACTTCGTGCCAACTCTAAGCGTCCGCTCACTCCTGTTATTAATTGTATCACAAGTTTTGTGGGCAATAACAAAAACACCTCAACACCTGAGCCAACATCGAGAATCTCACCATCTGTTACATGTTCGCCACCGCCACAAATAGTAAATAGTTCTATAAGTATTAATACGCCAAATATCATTAAGCCTCGTATTATTAATGGTCGCTCTACTCGAAGCCCTTACCGACTCGAAAGAGTTTGTCCGCCTATTCTTGAGGATTGTTCTGAAGAAACTGATGATAAAAAGTGTGCGAATGCCGTAAAACAAAAAATGTATGCTTCAAAAGTACACAAACCTGTAATTAATAATTATAATAAAGTAGCGGCTAATCCTCAGAGCACCAGTACGTGGGTCTAAACTATCACTTCTTGAATCTTCCATTTTTGTCTTCATTATTATTTAATATATAAATTAATGACTTTTGTTTTTTTGTCAAAATATTCATTTCGAAGACTGAGATTATGATGCTTTGGCTCATCATTATATCTATAGTCTCACAGATTTAACTTATAAAACAATTCATATGTATTATTATTTAGTATATAGGGTTTCGTTAAAGCCTTACTTTAAAGAGATTCAAAGTTATGATTAATAGCTTATAAATTATAAGTAATATAAATCATAATAATCTACAAACACATCTCCCCTGTATAACAAGTATTAATCTTATGATATGTAAATTTTTTAAATAATACAACAACTCATTAGATTAAAGGGAATGAGTTTTTCTTTACTTTATTAGAGGTTTAATATAGTTTTTAAGCTAACATTTTAAGAACAATTTTTGTAATATTTCTAATAATATGTAATTTGAAAATAAAAATTTTAATCTTAATAAAAAAATGTTACATCCAACAAAATAAATTGAAATTTAATTAAAATTTTTACCTAACAATAAGTTAGAGTCATATCAACGATAAGAGAACTGCCCATTTGATTGTCTTCACGCTTTGTCTAAATATGATTAATAGTTTTCGATTTGAATCGTAATTAACTAAAAATTTTAATTGTTTTTCAAAATGTTTTAGCTTTGAATCTCTGATTCTCTAGATTTTAGTTTTATATCCGATCGAAAATAACTTAAATATATTTTCAAATCACGTAATAATTTAAATAACGTAATAATAATAATAAATTTATGTCTAATTTTAATCTTAACTTTTTAAGAGATATGAAAATTGAAAATAAGTCATTATTTGTATTTACTTAAAGGCATTGTTTGGATTTTTTACATTAA
>JAUJYT010001501.1:0-11390 GCA_033996565.1 Nanhermannia nana
GAGACGACTATACAAAGTTGTGAGTCCATTTATATTTAAGCTCAAGCTTTTGTTAATTATTTTACCATAAGAGTGAATGTCACAGAATTTAGTCGACTTTTGAAAACTTTAGATTCAATTCGTAAATATGTTCCAATAATAAGAAAGTCTAAACCCTACTTCACTACTCTACATTTGAACTCTATATTGTATGTTTGACCTGCTATTACAGAATACTGTATAATATATAAACAATATAATTATGTTTAATAAAAAATAAGAGAAAAAATTAATTGCAAAAAATGTTAATATTTATTATTTAATTGTATTTTGGTTGTAATGTTCAATGACTTTTAAACAACAAAAAATTCATTTGTAAACTTAATCTTAAGTTAAATAAAAGTAAAATTTAATAAATTGATTGAATAAATTACATATTTGAGCAAAAAAGTAATATAAAGTCCAAAGAATTTATTAATAAAATGTAATTTGTATACAAGTACTGTATATATTAACTTACTTTTATACTGCTTTTATACATAAATATATTTTCAAAATTTTTAATAATGCTTTCAAAAGTTGGCTCTAATGTTGTTCTTTTATTGCAGTATATGATGCGATAAAATCCAAATATTCTTACTTACATTATAATAAAGTGTACAGTAATTTAAAGAAAGAGAAATAATGTTTCACATCTATGAGATTTTTCATGCGTGAAGTGTAATAAACTGAGTACGAATGTAAGCGTTAGTTAGAGTACGAGTGTGATTAGATCTCATAGATCTATGAGATCTAATGAAGAATTGTCAACAGCTGCTATATTTGATTATTATGGCTCAATAAAAACGGAGACAATTCCGAGCCAAACTTTACAATTTAAAATATGTATTTCATTGTCTAACAGCATATCATTATTTAATTCATTCCGGAACCAAAATATGTTTGATGTAATTAAAAGGTTATGATGAATGATAAAGAGATACACATATCACGAATTTCCGTAAAGCATTAGGCAAATCATCATCATATAAGTAATATTAACTGATGTCGAGACCATGTTTTACACCATTTCCTTTCAGTAGGCCTGTAATTTTGACGCAACTTTCAAACGAATTTATCGCTTTGTAGCTACAATCAGATCATTTTTTGATACAAACCATCTTCTGGACTATTGACACCTCAGGCAATGATATGATTAGAGTGCGCACTGACGATAAATGAGAGCTTCAAATATCTCTTAATGATTATTATAGTTATATCTGTACTATAGAGAGGACAAGGGATGGAAACTAAAATCTCTCATACAAGGGTACGGTTAGACACTCTTAAAGCTCTAATAGCTGTAAGTTAAACAGTCGATATGGGAGTCTATACAAACTCGTAAGTTAGGTCTCCCTTACTTGGCATTCATGAAGTGCTACAGAGACGCATATTTAATGATTCATTTGCTATTTTTGTTGAATTCATTTTGTCTACTATTTTGCTTAAATCATGTTTGTATTGATATTACTGTATTTATGGTGCGGTATATTTTGATGCATTGAGTGTTTTTATGCTTGAGGCTCCCCTTACCTGTACACGAATTAAAATTATATGTATTATTTGGCCAGTTCTGGAGATAGCTCTTCTTTCTAATTGAAGATGAGTCCGCGACTCTTTTGAAAACGTTGTTGCAGTGCTATTGAGTGCAATTCTAGTGGTGCTCATCACGTATAGTTACAGTAGTCAAAAATGTAAGAGAAAAGTATATCTTTTCCATAGGAATATAAAATGCACAGTTTGAATAGATTTTTTGTGTAATACAGATATGTGGCACACCTACCTCTCATGCATGGATGTACTTTTTGCCCGTGATAACCCTGAGGCCAAGTAGATGCATATTTGGCGTGTTTTTCTAAGCCACTTCTTTCTCTATGTTATCCTCTCTCAAAGTTAAAAGAAGCCGACTTTGGTTTTTCGTGGTGTGAACATGAACGCCCACAGACAACTTCAATAATAACATTTTCCTGATGCCTATTTCTAGCTGTCGACACCAGCGCTATCAAAAAGTGATCAAACAGTTATATATTAGTTGTTCGATCATTAAAACGCATGCAAATTATCTGAAGGCCAAAAAACCTATTTTTTGACATTAGATATCAAACATGTGAGACAAAGTTGGGCTGAACTAAATGCCAATCAAAACATACACTGCATATGTGTAGTATCAGCTTTAAGAACATCTTTATTGAATTTTGAGGTGCAAAGTGTACAAAAAGCCGACATAAGGGCATCAATGGCATCACTGGCATCACTGCCAATCTATGATAATCATTTGATACACAATTATCATAAAATTACTGCTCATATGTATTAACATAAAAATGTAATTTTATATTCTCTATTATACTCCAAAATATATTCTCTTGAATCAAACTAAAGTTCAAAGTAGATTAAATCCAAACAATCAAAGAACCTTCTCTTTTAGTTTATCCGACAGTTGAATTTGATTTACACCAACTTTGATGGCCACCAATGGTTCCATGAAGAGGCGGCGGCAGTGGCGGCACGCAGACTGGCAAACACTGCTCAAGAATGCCAAAGAATAACTCAAAGATCTTCTCAAAAAGAGCTGAAAATTAATGACAAAAACACTTCTGCAGCGCTTCCATTTTCCATATTTCATTCTGTTTTTTGGCAGAACAGACAGACACCTAGTTTTAGATCTCACAACATGTGGTATCTCTAGCTGTATCATGCAATCTAACAAAATGATTTGTGAGATCTCAATTAATTTTTCACGCCTTTTGTGAAAAACAATTGTCTCAAGAAATAGTATTGTGTTGAGAAGTATTTATTTGATTGTATTTTTTGTTTGACTTTCTGATATTAAATGGCATCACAAATAATAATCTGCGTTAGTAATAGTGTGTGCGTTAAAACGCGCAATAAGGCAGAGCTGAGGCAGAGCTGAGGCAGAGTTGCATCTATTGCATGAGCAACTTTTCTTCTCATCACAAACAAAAAAGTGTGGCGTAACTGCGCTAAGTAAACACACCTACTGCACAAATTAAGTACAATGAACTTCACTTTTAAAAACTTGAGCCCAAAAAAATATCAATTAAAAATAGTGAACCTAATTCTCACCTGTGCATCATTTGTGTGATCCATAACTTCAATTGAGTGGTTCTCAATTCTCTCATTCTCTCTTCTAATTTGTTTCTCTCATTCTCGTCGATCTTATTTCCTTTGGTTGCTTTCAGGTTTAAGTAAAGTTGGGTTTCCTTTCGTTGGTTCAATTTATTTAAGCGATTGTTTGAAACATACATAGAGGTAGAGGTATATAGAGAGCTAAGAGCGATTGTCAATTGGGAGAGTTAATTGGTTTGGTGCGTTACAAACTAAACTTATTTCTTAAGTTGTTGGATATATGAAATAGTTTTGGAGCACCTGGTGGTGAAACAACGCCAAGCAGTCTCTCCGTTTTTCAATGTAAAAGGTGTCAAAATTGGCATTCTTTAGCAATAGGGAGTCTCACATGTTTTCTTAGCTTCAGTTCCCGTGAGGCATAAACTATTCGTCGGCGATCTGTTTGAAGCCAAACTTATGAAGCTCAATATATGATGTGCCCTGCAGTGGCCCCAGTCTAGACACTCCCTGAACAACGCATTTATCTTTAATCAAAAACTTATGGCACTATGTGTTCAAATAATATTTTCTACTATTTTCTCAGTTTCATCTTTTGCGAGAAATCAGGAAAGAGTTTTCAACTGATGTGGTGAGAAAAAAAGGTGTGCAAAAGTTATCAATCAATGTGACACTAAGCCTACATGTTGCGATCGTATTATAAGGCTATTCCTATTAAAACAAACAGCAGCGGCAAATATTGTCAAATTCATTGATCTCATTAATCATATTTAAAAGCTATAATTTGGATCAGGGCTTAAATAAACAGCCCATAGTCTGCTCTTTCCCATAAACAAATCTGTTATTAAGTGTTATATCGCGCAAAATGTGTGCTGTTTAATAAAATAAGTCATTTTCTAAAGCATATCAAATATTATAATAGTTCTTATTGTGATTCGATTTAGTTATGAGTTTTCCTCAGGATTGCGTGTTTCAGTTCTTGTATTATATTTGTGATGTAAGTCTTTCTTAATACTCAAACCTATATTATATTTCTCTGTATTATAACACTAATTCGATTTCTAGTTCTTTTCATATCATAAATGAAGAATATTTGATAGAAGAACTTGTGTTGCGTGTGCTCACTCTGTGCAAGCATTTTGCCCACAGGACTCTTATGTGTTTGTATTATAGAAGATGGCAAATCAGCATTGCCTGTGTTGTACAGCTATTCTAAAGTAGATTCAAGTTTTCTTACCTGAAATTAATCTCTTAAAAGAAAGTTTAATATCAATTTATTTTTTTAAAATCCTATTTCATGAACAACAAAAATAGCAATAAATGAGATATAAATGATATATTCCTTTAAATACGTATACCATTAAAATGAAATATAATGGAATTTTATAACATTCCCATAGACTGTAATAAACTTAAATTTATTTTTGAATAGAGAGTGTTGAGTTTTGTATACTGTAGTTATTTGTAATAAAAGAGACAAACACTTTGATGAGGGAATAGTTATTGAGTTATCCGTTAAGCAAACATTTGTTGATTTGTTAATTTGTGAGTGACAGTCAAATGAATCGGTAGTGACAATGAAGCCATGCATAGCGCATATCACATATCGTTCAATTGAATCATTTATACCATCCAACGATCCGTAATTCCGAAGGTATATATCCTTAGAATATCGTGATTGTAACAAAGCCTAAACCAACACAATTACCTCTTTCCAAACAAAGCATTTTCTCGTGTCTAATCACAATCCAAGGAATACATTCCGTGACGACTGGCTTTACATTTGAAACACTTTAAATTATTATATACCAAAGTCATGCAAGAAAGTGACATTTGAGGTGCGAGAGTCACTCACTCTCACTCTGATTATTTCATTAAAAATCAGTAATGCTGTCTACACATACTTATATACTTATATTACAACAAATCATACAAAAAAGGAATTTTGTTTGAAGCAAACAAATAAACACGATATCATAGTTTAATACGCAAACAAAATGTCATTAAAATTACTTAAAAGGAAGAAAACATGCGTTCTTTCATTTAACTTTCTCTTTAACTGCATTAATCTCTCTCTCTCTCTCTCTCTCTCTCTCTCTCTCTCTCTCTCTCTCTCTCTCTCTCTCTCCCCAAAGTTCTTATTAAGGTGAGAGTGGGGTGAATCTGAATCTATTGCTTAAGGCATTCTTCAAAAGGGGAGGCATTTTGTAAAGCAAAGCGTTTCTTTTGTCGGCGGCGTCAGTCAGCGTCAGGTGCGCTCAGCGCTGTATAGCGATAGCCACAACATAAGGTAAAACCGATTATTATGATGCAAGAGATGCTTATCATAGGCGTGAAAATCAACAGTATCGGGAAGCAAATGAAAAGGTAGGCAATGCCGACACTCAGAACCATCTGTTTCTCTTAGCCATATTAAATTTGATCAGTGCGCCAAATGTATAACGAGGGAGGAACCCATCGGTATTTGGTATGTGCTCCTCTTGTTTGCTCTGCACAACTATTTAAACAAAACACAAGACATGAAAATTACTCTGATCTTAACTTCTCGTATGCCATCAAAATTATATGATTCGTATCACTTTTTATACAACAACTCACTTTTTGGGCGAAAAACAAACTTTGCTTTAAGATACTTAAAGTGATATCATATCAAAACATGATTTGATACTAATATTAAAAATGTTTGCGTGAAACAAAAATGTGAGCATAAGATTTTGATGATGTTGCTGATGTTGATGCGCATACTTTTTATTCAAATATTTGGCCACACACTATCTCCTATCTCATGATAACCCCTCTGGCATTTACTTATTTAACACAGTATTTGTACTGTCAGTTCTATAGGTACATAGTTTCGACTCAACTTCAACTTAATATACATTTCAATTAATATCCTATTTCTGGAAAATCGATACAAATTTTAGAAACTTCTTTACAATATGAAAGAATGATTATAAGTTATTCTGTTTTTCAACTTCAAAAGCCAGTTATTATTTCATATACTGTGTATTTGATGGCATAGTCAAAGGTCTTTTCCATTGTGTGTGCTGTGCTCACTATGTCTGAAATGAAACTCAGAGACAAAACATTGGCATTCAATTCTATTTAGAACTAAAAATGTCTGACACAAAAAACTTTGATTTGCATTTTAATAATGAAAAACTTTTTTCTGCTTCTATCAAATTTATACTTAGACTCTAACTAATAATTTAAAAACCACTTTTAAGAATATTAAAGAATTGAGTTTAATATTATATTCAAGTATATTAAAAATAATAAGATAATTGTTCTTATAATATAATATGAACTTTAATTTATAAAAAGTAACTCCAAAAAAATCTTCGATTTTTATAAATTCAAATATTGCACTAAATTTTTACAAATATGAAAACATATTTGAAAATAAAGTAAGTTTTATGTTTTCACAACTTAATTATTTTAAGCGAAGAATTGTTTGTTTGCTATTTCAATAATTTCCTACATAGCTATTAGTGAATAACAATTGCCTGAACTTGATTTATAGTTTGAATTTTCAATAAACTCATAGATAACTTGAGCCTTATTTTCTCTATGATAAGGTACAAAGTTGAAATTGATATTTTCGCTAATTATTGCATTTATTACACGTCTTTTATTATTTAACTTTTGAAATCGGTTTTAATTTATTAATTATAAAAAGTTTATGATGAAATTTGCTAACGTTTTAAGGAATAAATATCTTTCAAACTTGACTTATTTATAGGAAACTAACAAGTGCTGTAAGATTAAAGCTTTAGTGCTTAATGAATTCAAATTAGTTCCCACTTTTTTCTTTCAAAAATGGGTGATAACTGGTATTGGATTTTAAATTCTTACTGTGAGAATCATTTCTATAAGCTCGAAATAAATATTTGACAAAAATTTTCAAAAATTTTTAACAATTTAATAAAAAAAGTTTGAAAATATTTTCTTTTCTTTAAATTGGAGAGATTCCCGTTCCTTCAACTTCCCGACTTTCCCAGAGTATCTCAAACGATTGTTCACAAACTGCTGATTTCTAAAGCGATTTTATAATTTTTAAATTAATTTTGTTTAATTACCAAACCTATGATTGATTTAGAAACACCTAAATGTCCTATTATTGAATTTTTTTAAAATTATCCTCATTTTCAAAGTCAAGCTCATATGTTTACATTAATTTAGGTTAAAATAATTGGCATAAAACTATATAAAACAGATTAAATGTTAAAAATGAAACATTTACTCGTAGGTTAAAAACTTATTTATAGCTTTATAGAAAATTCATACATGTATTAGCTTTAGATTTTAATTAGATTTTTAAATTAGAGGTTAACTCACGATCTATATTCTAATGCATCAAAACTAATAATTAGTTTCACAAATAAGCTTAAGTTTAACTTTAAGTAATAGTTAAATAAATCAAATCTTATGAAATAGCGAACATCTATTTATATAAAAACCATATAAATTTGAAGATAAACAAGTTTGAACAAAATTGAATAAAATTATCTTTAACATTGAATCCATTTCCACAAATGCAAAAGTAAATTGAATTTCAAACAATAGATATTGGAATTTATGTTCAATTATTGAGCCATATATTTCGCATATGTAATGTAAGAACAGGTTGTGAAAAGAGTAGTTTGTCTCGAAAAAGAGATTTAATATTCAATTTTTCATTACCCGTAAGAATACAAATCATAGTTATATGCAGTACATGTACAGTACAAACTATTTTCATTGACATTGTAAGAACCGAATAAACAAATGCAAAGCAGAGTCGACGAAATAAATATACGGTACATTATTTCAATATTAATTTACTTCAAATCAATAAAATATAGGACAAGCCAGTATGCTTGTATGTGTTTTGGTGTAGGAAGTGTACAAAAACAGATATTAAAAACGAGAAAAAGAGACAAATTGTACTTTGCACAGCAGTATATTAATAATGATTCAAAGTTATAGGCTTGGAAGAGTAGACAAAGCACGTACACAAGTATACCATGTAAACCATCACAGCCATCAAGTAAAACTAATTATGGTTAGTCGCTTATATTTGATAGGCCATCCATGCTATTCCGCCTTCTGATTCAATAATAGTTGAATCAAACTTTGTACGACTATAACTCTGTACTACTATAACTTTGTATAACTATAACTTTTGGGGTTAATTTTCATTTTGCATGCAGGAGTTGGGCTCATATGCACGACAATTTATATCCGTCGCAAAAAATTAAATTTTATTCTCTATGTACTCGCATTCGAGCCAATAGTATTAAATTGAGTAAAACACCGCCAATAAAAGCAAATATAACTTTTACATTAGAAATGTGGTGCCTAAAGCTGACTGTGTTTTCAATTCTCATCAGTTTTATAATTACACAGATTGCAAAACAAAATGTCTATAGAACTGATGGGCGTGTGTATGGTGTGTATCATTCGACTACTGTGTAGAGTTAGAGAACTAACTATAAATCCGTTTAATGTATTTTCTTTCATTATATTCTATTGTATTTTCTCTTTGCTTATCATAGAAACCGATTTCATGATATTTTACTATAGAAGAACACTTTTACTCATCAATCACTAACACTTTGTATTTTCAGTTTATGTCATTTCTTATAATATTGTTATTTGAATAATAAATATTATGTACTTTATTATTAATATAAAAATAATTAGTAACTAATGACATATTGAAATAATAAGCATACAAATAGTCCTTCAGAAAGCATATAAATACTAAAGTTTTTTATTAATTAAGACGAGACTATATTTTTTTTAATTGTGTCGATAAATATTATCCAATAATTTATCCAATAATTATTCGTTTCTAATTGTTTTTATGTGATATTTTGGTTATACCTTTGAAAAAATAAAAATCACTTATTGTTAGTAAATATAAAAGTTAAAAATAATCCACTAATTCATTATAGAAAACAAATTTAAATAATATAACTTTTAAAAATCGACGAAAATGTTTGATTTATAAATAAATAAAAAAATAAATTTAGAAAATAGAAAGTATAGAAATGTGAATGAAACCCAGTTTTGTTGGCAGTAAAACATTTATCCTTAAAATATTGTCTAAAAATGTAGTAACTCGTTAATTTATTTTAGATTCAGTAATTAGCTTGAGCTCATATATTATAAATTATCATAAACATGCTATTAAATTGATAAAAGTGAGACAATAGAAGACAAACCACCCTTTTTAAAAACAAAATTCAAAATGAATTGATTATATTTTGAGTAACTGAGAGTAACTCATTTTTTGTTAGCATTGAAGCAAAATAAGAAGTATTGTATTACTAAAATAGCTGTTTGTATTGTAAAGAGATGTGTTAAACACTTAACAGCTAACAGTTAAGAGCTAGCACTAGACTTAGTTACATTGTAGTATTATATAAACAGTAAATAATTTGCTCAATTATTGAATAGTTGTATTACAAGTAGCTATACATCAACTATAGCAGTACTAGAGGTATAGATCATTTATATGGCGGTTGGTTTGTGAAAACAAAATACATAAAAAGCTTTGTCACTTTGTCATAAACAAATATTGAACATATGATGTATTGAACGGCTATCAACAAAAGGATCAGGTAATAAGTTGTGTTTTGTTGTGAATATACTGTACTAGTATTCTATCAAAATAATGTTCTGTATTAATATATGAATAACTAAGCTTTAGAGCTAGTATTGGCTTCATAGCCATCATTGCCAGGTGTAGTATATTATATGGTACTCTCAGAATGTGTCAAAAGAAAGAAAGAGCCGAAAAGTTGAACAAAATCCCACCCATTTAAAGAAACAAAGTCTATTGCGAGGTTCACTTGGCTTGACATGAGATGAAAATACAAGTTTTCACATAAAAAATTGTTCACCAATGCTTTCTGGACCCTATTATTGTCATGTGTAATGACTTGGACAGAGTCATTCCTGCTTGAAAGCCAACCAATAGAAATGAAAATACAAAAAACATTGTATGGTTGTCAAGACTTCAATAATATTTACAGAGTATCTTTGCATTGCATTGCAATTCTAAATGGTAGCTAAAAAATCTCATTGAGTCTAATATTGAACATTAGCGATAAGCAAAAATAAACATGTTATGCAAAGCCTTATGCAAAGCCTTTTCGGTTAATGCACTCACCAGTCTTGCCATTTAAAAATTGAAAATCAATCATTAAATGAATGAATTATACAAATAATATGTTAATTGCTTAACAAACAACATAAATATTACGATAACAGTTAGGAAACACTTTGTAAAAGATCAGAAATTTTCTTAATAGTTTTCCGATCTCTATGCGAACGAGACAAGAATTAACATATGTCTATATCTCTTTCTTATATAAGGTAATAAATTATTTTTTTTTCAAAATTAAGGTCTTAATCTATCAATAGCTAATGAATTTCTATTCAAATATTCATTTATACCAAGTCATTAGCTATGTTATATTTGTTTGTAAGTAATGATTATAAATTGTAATGTGTTCAATGGCTTTGATAGGCCAGTGGTCAGAGCAATTCATCAAACATTCAATAGCTTCTCATAAATAGATTCATATTTACGAAGGATCTGAACTCGTTTTTAAAATATTTTTTCTCATATTTGATACAAATGAGTTTGAAATTAACTGAAAGATATTAAGAACAATCCATCAAAATGAAAATTATTAACATTTCTGAAACTGTTCATTAATATAAAATATCAGACTAGTAGTGCAAATGTGAGAATTTTTCTCATTCTGATCATTCAAAGAAACATTAGACCAAAGATTAATTCATTGCACTAAATAAAGAAATTATTTTATTTGTTCGTTTTAACAAAACAATAAATAGTTTTATGATTACTTATTTTGATCAAAAATAATGCATTAAAATCCTAATTCTCTAATGGATTTTTCATCTATACATTACGTTTTAAGCTGGCAATTGTTTTTTGATTTAATATGTATTTTATATTATTTTGAAGAAAAAATTCCATTAATGGTAATAAATCTTTTGTGTTTCAATTTACTAATAGAAGGAAATTGTTTTCATAATTATTATTAGTTTATTCAAACTTTTCTTTGAACTTTTTATTGTTATAGACTTTTTATTTAGGAATATTTGCTGATTGCATACATACATAATATTCTGCCCAATAATATTCATTGCTCTGACTTAATACCTGACATAACATCTTCCGATCTTTTATCGTTAATTAAATTTCTTAACTTTTTATTGTTTCTATATATTAATATTGAATCTCTATGGTAAGGCTCAAGTAAAAC
>JAUJYT010001502.1:0-11387 GCA_033996565.1 Nanhermannia nana
ACAACAGAATAAAAAATATCGATAATATTTAATATGACATATCTGTGAAACTTGCATAATAACGAAGTTATTTTATTATTTATAAAATAAAAACTCACACAATTTGCAAAAATAATATCATATTCACAATTGAAAAGTAAAGATTTCAAAGATGTCTAAAGATATAAATCGTTTATAGCATAAAAAAGTTTCCAATTTTTTAACGTGTTTTTAACTTGAAATCATTATTTATTTATTAAAAGTAATAATATTTGTATTATTTTTAGGTTAATTAATATATAATGGTGTAATTGTAGAAAAACAAATTGTAATCTAAGCAAGAAATAGGAATTCTTTCATTATTTTTAAATTTTTGCTTGAGATAAGAGAAAGTATTCAATTACAGCATATGTTAAATAAGTAACTGGTCTATTGATTCAGTAATACTAAATTAGACTGAAATGCCGTATATGTCTCGCAATTAGAATCAATGACCCAAAGAAAAATAGCGTTTGCATTAATGCACTACAAGGCACTGTCATATAGGACTTAAGTGAACGCTTATCTAAAATTTTCTTATTGTTAAATTAAAAACTAAAAAGCTTAAAGTTATTGTTGCTGTGGATATTGGATTGAATGCTGAAAATATATGTTTCCAAAGACTGATATACTTCTCTTTGATTGCCTGTTAAACAGTTTCCTCATAAGTACAATCAATATAATTACAGATCATCACCTGATTAGCATTCATGTGCTAAGTTTTTGCATGATATAAACTAATGCTAACCTCAATGTTAATAAGAAAATATATATCAAATTAGGCTCTTTTTCCCTGTTCCCTCACTTGTTTGTATAAATTCTCACTTATTTTGTCAGTTTTATTGATTTATATACTGCAAGTTGTCATTTTTAAAATTATAACACTTTACTTTCCTTTATTTCAATTAAATAATCATTTAATTGAAATTAACAATCGTTTATGCAGTGTCTCAAGTAATTAAATATTCCACAGAAACTATGAAATTAGGCTTTAATAAGTATTTAAAACATGATTATGATAATAAAATTATTGGTAATGCAATTAAAAAAATTTATAATCTAAGGTAAAGTAGTATCTTAAGCAAAGTGTTGAATTTTTCAGACCTATTCTCATTATTCTCAGACTAATTACTGTAAGATAAGGCGGCTTACTTAGAATCTATCTGTTGATCAATAATGAGCAGAATTTATTCAAATTTTGAAACAACATTTTTAAACATAATTAAATCTTACTATTAATAAATAAATAATAGCAAGTCGTAAGTCACCGATAAATGTATTGAGCATTAATTTAATACAAATGAATACAAACGCTTCCTATGGTCACTAATCATGTTCCCAACAAAAAGTCAGAGTAAACTATTTACTCTAGATTTGAATATTTAAAATTATTAATCATTGAAGCCTTCATTCATTTAAATCGATTTAAATAACTATACATTAATGATACAATTAGGTGTATAACCAGCATATTTCACTTTAATATTGTTATATTATTTTAAATCTTATTAATACTTTCTTTTTATTCTTCATAAGCAATTCTTTTTACTCACTAATTAAAGTTTAATTAAATTAAGTTTTCACTAATGTCTCAAATGTCTTAAGACAGTAATTGGAAGTAAAAATGAATAACAACGACTTCATTATAAATAACATAAGAAAAGTTTTAGTAATGAGTCTTTATTTGGATTAACGATGACAAGTATTTTATAAAAGTAAAAATATTATCAAAAGTATTATTAAATTAAGTAAAGGTCTGATTGGAATGCAATTTCTCAGCTTTTTGTACTTTAATTTTTAAATTTCATTTTCAGCATTGTTTAAACTGTTAAGCAATCGTAGACTATATCAAAATGTACTGATAGTTAACACGCTATCGTTGAAAGTCATAGCTTTCAGAGATAACAATAAACGAGAGGAAAATTCGTCAAATTATTGTTAAGTTAAAGGTTTTGTTTAATGAGAATAAAAGAATTGTCGAAAAGATACTTACGGACAAGTAAAACGAGGAAAAATTAATGAATTAATAAAGAAGTTTAAAATATTTAAATTTAAGTTAAAGTTTAAATATAAGACTTAACTTTATTATGGCCTAAATTTATTTGATTGACAGAGAAATATCAAGTTCGAGAAAGTTTTGATTTGTCTTATACTAAATGTATTTACAAAATGTATTTTTTAAGCTTTACTTAAATTAAATCAAACTATTTTAATACTGAATTTGCTTATAATTCTCATATTCATCTCTAAATATAGCCTATAGTATAGTCAGTCGGATCTCTTTTGTTAAACAGAACTTCAACTCAATTACAATGAGTAAAGTTTACAGAAAAAATGATTAATGGATTCGCTTTTCGGATCAAATTATGAAATCTTTTTTTCAAAAGTTTAATAAACAAAATAAAATGCTGTTCTCGTATAATATATTATGAGAAAAGTGTGGATCCAATTAAAGACTATATTTTAATGAGCATTCGCTGACATGATTTATTGCATTTTTTTCATATATTTTATTAAAAAATAACTGTTTAAGTGCTATATTAGAATGCGTTGAAAAATGTGAGCATTTTTAGTAATAAAAAGCTAACTTTTAAAAGGTTTTCAACAATAAATATATGAACTTATCTCGTACTTAATCTTTAGCTTTAATTACTTTGAGTTAACAATAATTGCCATTAATTTTAGTGCAATTATTGAAAACTTTCTAAATTAACTCAACAAACTTCCTGTTAATGTCTAATATATTGGCCAAACAATCATAAGTAGGAATTATACTCTTAATGAACTTATTTATATTGCTATAAATTAATAAAGTATGCAAAAGTAGGACTAATGGGTAAATTTTTAAAAATCAGAAATCAATGTAAAATCTATTGATTATCAAAAATTAATATTTTTACCTTTTTTTATGATTAAATTGAGTTAATTTCCAAAAAACGATTTCATTGAAACTTAATTGATAGCATTCGTTATCCAAATATACCAAATAAATTCAAACTGAGTTGGCTCTTATTATTCAATTTACTACTAGTTCTTAATAAAGTGCCAGAAGATATTTTTGTCACAGTTGCGAACACTCGTCACTGTTTTTGCGAAATATTTTTTAGTAAAAACCTATTAATCACTCATATGATAGTTAGATATATTAATTGGACTCAACTTGAATGTCATTTGAACTTAAAATCATCAGAAATTTCCCTAAACTTTAGCGAGAGTTATAAGTTGTTTATTTAGCTAAGAATTAAGTCCAATAATTAATTTGAGATATTATTTAATTATATGCTTTGTTCTGATAATAGCCTAATCTTTAACAATAATTTCTTCCTCAAAGCTATTAAATACTCGTAATCCGATGTTAATAACAATCTTCTAAGAATAAATTGGACTCAATGTAAAAACTTTTATAAAGTTTTCTAACAATCATTTGGGAAAATAACTCAATTCGTGTTATTAAAAAAAATATAAAACCCAAAAGTTTAACAAAATGAACTCACTTTAAAATTCAATATCAATAGAATCCAAAACAATAATCCATTATTAAAATTAAAAAATAAATAATTACATGAATCGACGCTCAATCGCACACATTAAAGTCGCATTTTCTTTAGCTCTTGTTATTAAAGTCATTCACATTAAAAACTCGATAACAATAATACTATACAGCGATAGAATTTGAAGAAAACAAGTCAGCAGTAGTTCACTAGAGTTAGGCTTACTATAAATGTAGTACTTAATGTTGAAAAGCTCAATACTGTCTGTCTGGCCTTATTTCTTTTTGTCGATAGCTTAGGTGATCACCAATCTGTGTCCTCTTTAAATTGGTGGCGGTTCCCATTTCTGCTCACATTCTAACTTATATAACAGTATATAAGTTGTGCTGAATTGAGATTTAATTTTTAAAACAAGTGTTTTGTGTTTACTTTAAGATATGGCTCTAAACAAACCATTGGAATCTTAATTTTTGTATGTTTTTAAAAGCAATTCAGCTGTTCTTTTAATAATGAAAAATATTTGGATCATTAAACAACTTAAATATATAATACAAATGAATAAATCATATCGTTTTAAAACTTTTTTTGATAAAACAATTGATTTATATCTGGAACTTGTTTTCAATCTTTTGTCGCTAACCATTTAAAACCAATTTGAAATAATTATAAATATTTAATTAATTGAAAAGTTCATCAAATTTTAGATAATTTTAATAGAATTTATACTCTGAAAGCCTTAGCCATTCAATAATTTGGGTTAAAATGGGTCCCAAAGATGAAATAAAAATTATAAAAACAGAATACTTATGTCTTCAATAATTAAAACAAATTTACGATTTGTTGGTCAATATTATTAGCCTTAACCTCATCAATGTTAAGGTCTAGTATTCAAGTTTATTTATATCTATTTTTTGTTCTGTTAAATATGTTTTTGCTTATTGCTTAAGAACATCTTTCTATATATGGACTGCTATTCAATGAAAACTTCCGTCATTTCAAGTTTATGTAGTTATTTATAAATTATTTCTAAATCAAATATTTTTCGAACTTATAGTGCAAATTAAAAATAGCCTAAAATCAGGCTTTTTAAACACCTTACTATGCTGTGGGGCAGCAATTGTTTTTTGAGGACTAACACATAATTCGCGATTGATTTATGTGTTCTGTGTTTGGTCTGATGCCTGAATATATTTGTAATCACCGGTAATCACTACTTACCTACTGAGCCGCTGAAAATCTCAATTCGACACAGTTGTAAACTACGGTAATCGACTCAATAGAGGGGTTAAACATATATTGATTTTGACATTAATATAAATAAATAAGAATCAGAATTTATTTTACCACTAATTTACATCATTTCGAGTTAAATAAAGTATACAAAATGTACCGATATATAAAATTGAAAAATACTGTAACTGTAAACAGATTTGAGTATTAAATATGGTCGAAAAGATTTTTCTTAAAATTATTTAATTATTTAAATATGCCGTAAAAAGTCTATAACCAATACCAGTTGGTTTCATAGCCAATTCCAAGAAGAAAATTATCTAATAATGTGTATAAAACATGTAATGTATAACAAGCATTACTTTGATGTCAGTTTTTGTGAATAGGCTTTTATAACTCACAGTTAAAGATGAACATAGGCTCGAAAACTCCGAGCCTGAGCCTGACGAGCCTAGGCTCCAGGCTAGCCTATGTTTATCTTTACTTATAGTTATAGTGTTCAAAATGCCTTTTGATAATTAAATAAATCGTATATTAAAAAAATTAATTAGAAGTTTTTGAATTAATCATTACTGTTGTTTGAATTTAATAGTCCAACCTTTCGTTCATCTGAAAAATTCATTTCTTAATTGGGTTTAAACTTTTATTAGTGAAACATTTATTAAGTTATCTTAACTAAAGAAATGCTAATTTATTCATTAACAGGAAACGCAACACAACATTAACAGTTCAGTCATTTCATTCTGAACTAACTTAAGAGATAACTTATTAAGAGATAAAAAGCATTAATTTCTAAATAGTTTCTCAATCATTCAAAGTTTTACTCTCATTGCTCTGACATAACGGTATTTGAAATATGAAAATCATTAGATCAGGTGAAATAAGTCTCACAAACATTACTTTCTATTGAATGAACACTTGATTTTAATATGCAATCGCTTTGGTTTGGATTAAAAAAATTCGATAATTAGAAGAAACGTCACTTTAAGGTAAAGTAATTACCTTTTAATTAAACTGTAGTACAACCCGTTGCTTTTCAGCTTTTTTAATTTAATTATATTTATTTTTATTATAATAAACCCTACTTAATCAAGGTATCCAAAATTTTGAAGCTCCAGGGGAAGGGGGTACTGTTGGAAATTTTGGAAATTCAAGGGGGTGGGATAATGACAATTTTTTCCTCAAATGTACCTGTAATGTACATACTACCTTTGCTTATGTTATAGCCTTTATTTTTATATGATATCTAAGTTGGAATAGCAATGCCATCTACAGTAAATATAAAGTACTATTTGTAGAGGTACAGTACAATTCATGCTGTATTTTCATTGGTTTGCGATTCTCATGAACTCTGTCTGTTAGTAATATAGATTATTCAAATATTTGGCTCAAGTGAGCGATCAAGCAGTGCAGTACTGATGCAGATACTTAAGAAAGCAGGAATTCTATGTAATGATTATTATAGCGGAAAGCTTTTATATCTACAAACAAGTAAAACTTATTTTTAGACCAAATGCACCCATTTGTTTCTCATAACAGTAATCAAAAAGGGTATTATCAGGTCATATACAGGTATTACTCTTATAACTTATAACCATTTTTAATATTTGCTGTAATAACATAAGAAATTATTTTGTGGGCTTTCCTTAGTTTCATTTTTTAGACGACAAAAAGTAACTTTAATGCTAATTAACTAATATTCGTTTCTTTTCATCTCATATTTGTTTTAAATTTAATTTTTTATTCCATAAACATGTGAAGCATGAAAAAAGTTTGTGAATTCTATTGATCTAATAGTTAATGTCAAAACTGGGTTATCAATTGATGGAAAATTGTACAAAATTGTATTTTTTCTTTTCTGATACAATTTCTGTACTGTTACCTAAATTACATCAAATAAGGAAAGTTTGACCGCATTATTCAAATTAAATGTACTCAACAATAAAATGCTCGAATTTCTATCATAAGTAATATTTTTACTTTTTTCATCTTTGTGTGTGTTTAAGCTTATTATTTATCATAAATTTTTATAAGAAGTCATTTAACATCTAAGTCAAGAACAAGGGATATATCTTAATGCGATCTAATAAGTCAGTCAATGTTGAAAATATTTTGGTAATTCAAATAAACATTAAATAACTGATTCATCATATAATAGGAGCGGTTGTAGAGCTTAAACGAGAATTGAACTCAATTCAAATGTATTAAATTTAACAAAATCTCTGGATTTTCCATTATGTAAGCGAAGTAAAGCATTTCATAACAGAATTTCCTCTTTTTTCATATTATTTGCACCAATTTCTCCTGCAATCACATAAAGCTTTAAAATAAGTTTTAGTGTAATGTTTTTGTTCTGCATTTTTCAATTCTGTTCTGATTCCTGTTCACCATAACTATATCCAGTTCTAAGAGTAGAAATGAAATTTCAACTGATTTTCCGATTCCTGTTAGGAAACAGTAAGATAACGATTACATTAGTTTGTAGTCAAACGACTAGAGTTAAAGATTTAAAACATTGTTAAAATATGGTTAATATGTGTAAAATTTATGTGTTTATGTGTAAATAAAATGAATTGATTATCTCATTTCAGTAATGTTAAGTCAGTTGAATACTTGCATGAATTTATTTTAATAATGTTTCTTTTGACCGAAAATAACTATTCCAGTTATGATTAATATTATAATACTATTTAATTTATGATTTGATTGAAAATTATTAGATTATGAAATCAAAGTAAAAACAATGATTAAAAATATGACACATTTAAAAATAAATGATTTACTTCAAAGAGAAAAAACATTATAATTGACATTAACTTTTAAATAGATTTTGAATTAACGATTCCATAAGTCAGTCAAAGGTAAGGATTACATAAAATGACTTATTTTTATTAAATTATTATTACATCAAATTTTCATTTTACATAAATATCTCAACGGAAGCATTTTGATGTCTCCGTGATCTATACGAACAACACCTTCATTGCCATCGATGCTAAGCAGAGATCCGGTGGCCTCACGGTCTTCACCAAATATTACTTTAATCTGTAAAAATTGATGATAAATATGTTTATTATAAGGTTAACAAAAATGAGGTAATGAAAGCCTACCTTATCGTGTTGTGCGGGTAGTACTGGCTCTAAATGTTCTGATAATATATTTACGACACGATCTTCTTTTAGTAGAAATACAGCACACATTCCGCCTGATATTCCTCTAACAATTCCTGTCTGACCGATGAGGTCGTCGTCGTCGTGAACGTCTTTGATTCTGACCTCAATATCAGTTGTCTGCCACTCAACAGAGAAGGCGTGTTCCATACCTGCGCCTGGAGTTTGTGGGTTAAAGTGCGGCGAAGTGGCGCCGGGAGTCATAGGAGAATAGCCGTAACCGGTCGGTGATGGAGAAGGCCCTACACTGTGCGGTCCTGTAAAAGCAGGGCTTGGAGTCAAATAACCAGCAGATGCAGGACTCGGAGCAGTTCCCGGAACGCTATAAGTAGATGGTGAAGGAGTGGCCGCCGGTCCGTATGGCGAATATGAGTGGTCTGAAGAGGCGTACATTCCTGGAGTTTGTGGAGTGTATGGTCCGCCCGGAGGTGTCTCTGGGTTGGGATAACCAGGCGTTGGAGGGTTTAGGTACGAGGGGTTGGAGGGCGAGGGCGACGGCTCGTCATAATCGAAATCAGCTCTCGGAGTATTAGCAGCCGTCGGATCCCATATAGAAGATGTATGAACGGGAGTACGTGAGCCGTCGTGCATAGGAGTGGCGCCACCGCCGCCATAGGCTGGTGTTCGAGACCCGTCTTGCATAGGAGTGTTGGCCCCGCCGTAAAGAGGGGTCCTATTACCGGAGCCATACATAGGTGTCTGACTGCCATACATTGGTGTGTTTCGCGCGTACGTCGAAACGCCTCCCGCTTTATCGCCTGTTCCGCTGCCGACCACTACTATGCGGGTCTTGTCAACAGTGATTGTTTGACACGTGGCGTGAAGTTCTACACGAGCTGTGGTTCCGATGGCGTCTTTGACAATACCGATGTACCCCTTGTACGTGCCCTGAGTTATCTTAATGGTCTTCCCGATCAAATCCATATCTGTTCGGTCGCGACCGCCTTTCGGTCCACTGAATTGTCGCGAACCACTCGATGGGTGTGCCGGCGATGATATGCGCGGAGACATAAACCCTGCACTCGCTGTGTTCATAACCCCAGAAGCAGACAATGGACGCGAACCGCCGGCAAGTATTAAATGACGTGTTTTGCAAACAAAAATACCGCCATTTTCTAACATCATTCGGGAATAAAGAAAAGCAGAGTTTCTGTACAAGTGTTTGATCTCTCCCTGTCTTCCAGAGTGCGGGCCATCAATCACTTTAACGTGATCTTTCACTTGTATTTGGTTTTGCTCTGAATCGAGAGCAACGGCTCGTCGAGTGTCACGCTTTTTGGTGACCGCCTGGTGTTTGACGTGAACCAACTTTCCGTGCATATTAAGGATCTGGAAGTTCTCCTTTTCTAACCGCACAATAACACCAACCGTTTGTGGGTCCAACTGAACCAAATCTCCCCATTGGAACTGACCCATTGTGTCCACACCTGTGGCCATATCTGCGCACAATTGTAAATCTTTTGGTAGAACCTTCAACTCATGCATTGTGAGATCAGAAAAAAGCACCACTTGATTGTCCTCTACCCTCACAATAAGTCCAGTGTCGCCCTCATAGCGACCGGCAATCACTTTTACGTGATCTCCCATTTTAAAGTATTTCCTCAATTCGTGCGCCTGAAAGTCTAGCGGTTCTGTTAAGTCTTCGTGTTTGGGAATCATTGTTATCTTATTTCCATCAATGGTCACAATCTTTCCCTGAAGATGAGCCAACTCTCCCTCACAAACCTCAACATTGTCTCCGGGCGCGAAACTGTGGCCTTTCTCTTCAGCGATTGTACTCTCACTCAATTGTATTTCAATGCCTTCGGGATGTTCTTCGAATTTTTCCAATTCACTCAAAGTAGGCTTCACTCCATCGATAAGTAGCGCAGTCGTAGCGAACGCTTTATATAGAAATCCTCGTCGATAGCGATTGCTCTCAAATATCATGAAGTCTCCATCGTTTGTGACCTCACCCCCAATAGCTCTGATGGCGTCGATGTCGAACAGTTTAGATAACGGCCGTTTACCTCTCTTTCTCTTCTGGTTCTCATTCTCACTGCTCGCGGCCCTTAAGGCACCTCTCAGTCGCGTGTAATCGATTCGTGGGATCAGCTTTAAGTGCACCTGATTTTGAGCGGTGTCCACATAATCGACTTGTGCCAAATCGTCTTTATATAAACCTCTTTTTAGTCGAACCCATTGATTCACTTTAATCTGCGAATTATCTTTAGTGACGCGCAAGACGTCTGTCATTTCATTTATGGGAACCATTGTTTGCCTGTAAAGTCCGAGACGAAGATTTCCCATCCCTTGTATCGCTTGTTTCACATGAGTTTGTTTATAGGCTTCGATATAAATATAGCCTTTAATGCCTACAAAATGCAAATTAAATTATTTTAATTGTTTTACTTTTGAAAGTTTTATAATATCTATAAATGAGTCAAATATTTATAATTAAAGACATGCCTTCGGGCGCGACCACAGACTTGATAGGAAGCGGTTCATCAGTTGTGGAGAAAGCGATAAATTTGCGCATAAGTTGGAGAACAGTTGCCTTCTCTTCTCCGATCTTACACTTAATCATCCAAAGGTTGGGATCTTTAACCCCAGGCATAAGCGCCTGTTGTGTGATATCGTCGGGCAGATCAACGTCTCCGTCATAACCCCTCTCAGCGGCTGAAGACTCGGCGTATTTCCTGCGATAATAGTCTTCAATCTCGTCCTCTTTCTGCGAGTTCCACATCATTTGGAGTCTTCGATGTGATTCCATATCTCTCTGCGAAGAGTCGTCGGAGTGTTTGTTCTTCTCAATGATCTCATCGGCGCCCTCTTCCCACTCCTCGTCGTCTTCGATCTCATCGTCAACCTCTGCCTCGTCTAATATAAACCCTCCATGTCTTGGTTTCTTCCGTTTTCTTCTTCTGCGTCCGCCGTCATAGTCGTCGTCTTCGTCCTCCTCCTCGTCATAGTCGTCTTCATCCAAATCTTCTCCTTCTGGCTCTTCTTCATCGGCCACCTCTTCGCCGGCCACTTCTTCTGCCTTTAATTTAAATTATTTTCAAATATTTTTAATCATTTATTGTTATTATTCACAAAAATTTGAGTCAAATCTTAAAAATGAATCAATAAATACCTCGTTATCTGAATCACGAGTAGAGTCCTCGCTGTCGGACATTATTAAACAGATTCTTGAAAATCAATTCACAAATATTTGTGTAATTAATATAATTTAGTTTAAAACCAATAAAATGATTGCATTAAATAAATGAATAAAGAGATAAAAGTAGGACTACAGCTATTTTTTGTAAATAAAACGATTTTCTAAACAAATATTTCAATTTTAAACCATTTAATATATATTTCCTTCAAATATAACGCTTGCTTTACATATAAAAAAGGACTGAAAATGATTTATAGTTTTTCTTTCTTAGAGAAGAGATTATAAGGATTTGAGTAAAAGATGGCATTACTTTATTTGAATGAATGTAAAACTTGT
>JAUJYT010001503.1:0-11378 GCA_033996565.1 Nanhermannia nana
TAATGATTTCAACTCATATGATATGCGTTTTGCTTATGTCAGCAAATCATAGCTTGTGTTCACACAAGACGTACAGACCTTTGATAAACGGCACTAGTTTTCAAATGTCATATTAATACAAATAATACTTTTTTATTAGCTTTTAATTAGCAAAACAACAATATATTAAGCAAAAGTATTGAAGAATTATTTAAACACTCATTATTGTGAACAACACTACGTTTAATATATTTTTTGTGCAATACGTTAAAAAATAAAAGAAACAAAAGTTTCACATAATTAAAACCATTAGAACCTGATATGAATCAGATATAAACATGTTTCTCATTTTCAACAGTTCTAAAGTTCTAAATGTTTCTCAATCTTCTTCACTATTCAACTGTTCAAATAGAAAACTATTTTACAAGTTATTAAAAAATAAATCACTGAAAATAAATTTATGTTTAAATTACACCAAAATTAAAACCTTTGAGTAGAAATATTTGTTTTATAACTTTATTTAGTTTAAAAACTTATTTAATTGAATAAAATATAAATTAAATAATTAGTATTTATTGAAAAACATGCGCAAAATTAAGAATTTATGAAAATTTTATTAAAACCATTAAATATACAAAAGAGTTTCAATTCATCATAACTTCTAACTGAACAAGCCTTGCATTGGTATCTCCAGGCATTCGGTACGGAATCATTCCCGCGTACGTAATAAGAGATCTCGCTTTTTGTCTAATGTCTGCGCAAAACTGCAGTAGAAATAAACAAATCAGAAGTTAATTTTGATCTAAGATATTAGAAAATATATTTTGAATAAATAATGTGAAAAACCTGTTCTTTGTTGCCGACATCACCTATAATTCCAAATTTATTTACAGCACGAGGTGTTGAAGATCTAAATTAGTTATAAATACAATAATTTTAAAAAATATTTAATCCACATTTAAATGAGAAATACTTTATGTCTTTGTACTGGTTATACAGAATATTCATTGTGGCCAACAATAAGTCTGGAATATTTCTTCGAACCTCTTCTGCATATCGATTGAATTGATTGACTTTCATTTCGATGTCAGGGTTAGAAAAGGGAAGAATTTTTAGTTTGCTTATAGTCTGCAAAACAATCCAAATGTTTGTCATTGAATTAATAAATAAAAATAGAATTAATATTTTCATACATCGAGAGCATCATTATATTGTTGGTTATAATAGTAATCGAAAAAAGTCATCAGATCCAGAAGTAAATAAAAGGTTTGCGACACTTCATTGGAAGCATTGCATCCATGAGCACAATATCTGTTATTTGAAATATAATACTGAAAACAAAACTATAACATAAGAACCTAAACCTATGACATACCGTTCAGCGATTTTCAATGCCAGTGTTTCCAAACGCGTACGTTTAGAGTCTTGAACTTTTCTTTCAGGCACTACAGAGCTAAGCATTTTGTTGAGCAGCTGCAGAACTTTGTTATGTTTTGATCCCAAGTCATACAACTTGACCGCGTCCTCAAATAAGCCGCTATTTTCGAGATCAACGGCCACTTTATCAACAATAGCCGGAACATCATTATTGAACTTATCGATTGCACCCGGAATACGACAACCGTCTTCTCCTATATAACCGAGAAGTGTGTTATAATTTTTAGTGTCTCTCACGAGTTGAGACACTGAAGTGGTGAACAAGTTATCTCCTGAAGCAGTTTTAATGTTACGCAAAAGATAAAAATAATAAATGGCTTCAATTGAATTATTGGCCTCAAACTTTCGCGTATAGATATTGATCAGTTTCGCGTAATTTAGTCGTTGAATATTTGAGGGATCATTGGCCTGCTTTACAAGCAGAGGAGCTTTCAAATGAAGATTTGGAATAAGAAGTAAACCCATTTCATTGAGTGTAATAGCGATATGAATTGCATGACTTCTATAGGAATCGATTCGAAACAGGAATTCTATGGCAGATTCCCATTGATTTGTTAGGAATAGAGCTTTAAAATACATGAACGGCTGTTCCTGTGCATTGAAATATGTTTCTCCAAATTCTTCACTTATTTGATGCTTCAATTTATTGAATGATAACTTATCAGATGTTGGCGAAGGAGATGATGACAAGAAAGATGAGTCGTTAAATTCAGTTTCTTTTTCATAGATTTGAATTTGACTTAATCTCAACCACAAGAAGTCGTCGACTTTGTCCAATACTTCTGCATGAAAGTCATTAATACCACAGCAGCCCAACAGTGAGAAAACGGTTTTCTTGTAGACGTCATTACTTAATCGAATCGACTTTTTGTACAATAGTTTAATCTGGTTTTCAGTTTTCTGACTCAAACGCTTGTCATCGCTTTGCTTACATTCACGTAATATAGAAATAAAATCATTGAATATCCATTGATTGATTGGACCCTTTTGTGCCACTTCAATGGCAGCGTCTATAGAACCAGCTCTAAGACAGTGCCAAATGAAACACCAAATGGGTAGGCCTTCAACTAACCCGTCTTCAGAATTATTGGACAAATTAGTGGAACCGAAAGAGACATTTAGTGAGGTGTTTGACAGAAACGGAGTTTTAATAGTGAGATAATCTTTTATCAGTTTATATAAAGCAGAAGTGCTTTGATTAACAGGTGGAACAACCGATGGATTGACAATGCCTTGAATTGATTGCACGAACTTCTTCTCAAGAAATAGTTTCGACTGTTTTATTAAGAAAATATTTAGCGCTGAATCACATCTATTAACTAATGGATCGCAATCACCGGTCAGAGGGATGTCATTGGAGAGAAGTGTAGACACCATTTCCCACAAATCTATTATCAATGACTCTCCGATCGTTTCTTTTGCGACTTTGGTGTAAAAAGTGTTCGCAATATTAGAACGAATGCCGCCGAACACTATTTGGTCGATGTATTTGACTATTTCTTTTGCAAATGCGGTTTCGGTTACATTCATAGCAGTTATAGTCGAAGTGTCGATAAGGCTTTGCTCGAAATAAAGCCGTGGTTTGGGTGTATTCGCAGGTGACATAGTTTGCGATCGAATGCTAGTGATGTCAAAACTGGACGTAAAATCACTCATTTCTTCTTCAGGTCCGACCAATGCGTTCAATATCTTGGACTTCTCGTCATCCCATTCGCGCTGAAGATTATCCAAATATAGTTTGTCTGCTCTTTCAATCGTAGACTTCTTCACGTCTTCAATGATTCTTATGATAGCGTTTTCTCTTTCATTCTTCAGAAATCCTTTGATATCCGTTTCAGCGATCGCTTCAATTGGTTTCAACTTTTTTGCTGAACTCAAAGAATCCAATTGTTGACTAACTTTCTGCAAATCATAGCCTTTGGTCCCGAGCAGTACCGAAGCCCTGACATCACTGGTCTCACGCGAAACACTGGACGCCGTTCGTGTCCACAACTGTTCGCCCGCTTCTAATAATTGCCTTAAATTTCTTTGAACTCGAGGTAACTCTGATTCGCCGTCTATTTCTGCGGTCAACTGTTCCGCTCTGTATAACAGGTCGTCAAAAGTGGTGTCCATTGAATCCATTTTTTGTTTATATTTAAATCAAATATTTATTTATTATTTTCTTATTTCAAAGATTTAATGAGTTTATACACAAAAAGCATGACTTTATATGACAGACAAATCAAACTGTGATTTACACATAAATTATGTTAAGTTTTATTTATTTATTTGATTTTAAATTTTTATATTTTTCTATTAAATATTGCTTTTAATTCTTTTATTAATGACTCAAAAGTGAATTATTGTTCAAAAAGTATTTATTTTCAAGTAATAATTGAATGCAAATAAATATATTAATAAATAATCTGTTTATTATATTTGAAATATTGAGACGTAATTGTATTGAAACATATTTTAGTGATAAGTCATAAAAAATTAGCGCTAAATATATGAGCGCTTTATTTGCTTATACGCTGCAAACAAACAATTGTTTAGTTAGTGTCACTTCAAACTCATTTTTCAATATTTTTGTGCTTTTCATCAAAACATTCAAATAGTAATTGTTTTTGAGGTATTCATTTAATTAATAAATAATTTACAAAATACATAATAATTAATAAAAATACTAATAAAATAGATTGAATGTGAAGCAATGAACACGTCGTTTGAGAGCCGGGCGAACAGTCCGAACATATATAAGATCCGATTCATGCCATCAGAGCTGACAAACCTTTATCAGGAAATCCTGTCGAACGTCAACACCGGTGAAGTGTACGAGTCATTGTGCAAATACGTGACCACAAACATAGAACCGGTCGGGTGGCGGGCGCTGTGGAGGACTCATAACTTCAATGGTCTCTCCATTTCGTATGACTTTGAAGTGGAAGTTATGGACGTTTTGCACAACTCTTTAGAAGCGATTGCAGTCGCGCTGACTCTCATTCATCCCAATGAAAGCCAATTAACTGCCGAACAGTTCGACGAAAAGGAGAAACTCTTGAAAGAGATTAAAATAATTAATATACCGCTCACTCAGCTCTATGTCATCAGTGATAATGATAGTGACGAACAATACCACAGAACAGCTCTCATTGTCGAACAAATCCGATTCTTTTACCGAAATCTGTGGCGTCCGTGGGATGAGTTGGCAAACAGTGACGGCTCAAGAAATGAGATATTTGTTGACACAAAACTGCAGCCAAGACTTGAGCTCTACTTTGATATGGAAAACAAACTCATTTCTCAGTCCACTATCAATAAGATAAACCATTTATTATCTGAGGCCTGGATTATAAAGAACAAAATCGAGTCCATCGACACCACCAACGGGTTTGATGCGGAGGACACTACTGATGCCGAAGACTATATCAACGAAAGCGATCTGATGGTGGCCTTAAGACTCAAGTTAAGACTCGATGACATCGAGCGAGAAATGAAATTACTTGAAGACAAACACATGAGAATAATTGCCTCCACTTTGAAGATGAGCGGCACTGAAAACGATTATTCAAACGGTGATGAGAATTGTGAGAACAAAATTCATTTAATCGCTAAAACTTTTACACTAAAAATGGTGAATCAGTGTTTGGAAAAGCTCTCAAAAGTAAGTTTTAACTGTCTATTAATTTATTTTTCATATGTTTTCCAATTTACTAATTATTTGTTTGTATTATTGAAGACAAATGAGTCGGAAATTGCAATTATATTCCACAACAGTATTGCTAATGCTTTTGGTTCTGCGAAATCCGGTGATAAGATTTATATAATGCCCGGTATATACTCGTGTCCTACACTTCCTTGGCTTGAAAAAGATATTGAGATCAATGGTTTCCGTGAATCAAATGAACAAATCGTTCTGCAATCTAACGATTCCTCTGGAGATATATTTTTGAATTGCAATTCAAATAAATTGCTATTTTCTGACATCACATTGAGAGCCACTTCAGAAATGCAATGTCTAGTTATGATTCATTCGGGATTTGTTGCATTCAATAACTGCGTTTTGGACGGCACTAATTGTGCCAAAAATACATTAATTGTTTTGTCGAAAGCTAAGGTTGAAATCGATAAGTGCGAGATACGTAATGAGACCGGAGACGGCATTGTTTCGCGCAAAGGAAGTCTTATTGTCAACAAAAGTGTTGACTTCAATACTAACACAATGCAAAACAATTCAGAAAAAAAGCAAATTCAATATCAGTTGATTGAAAGCCCATCTGCTCCTCAATTAGGCGCTGACTAGGCTTCCATTGATTCGAATATTTCTTTTTCTAAACATTTGTATGCATTTAATAGTTTATAATTTTTTATTGGAAGTCTATTATAATTATTAATGTGATATCATATGTCTGTTTAATAACAAGCAATTATAACCTTCACATATTTGAATTTTATTTTAAATAAATTTATAGTAATAATCGAATACATAAAATATTTTAGCAAACACTTCAATCTTAATATTTTATAATATAAGCACCAATTAATACGAGTTAATGCTTTTCGATTTGAATTACTGGTTAAAGTTTACGTTACATAAAGTAAAAATAGTTATCAATAGAAACACAATACTCAGCTTAAACAATATCGATAGAAATTATTGTATATTTCGTGTAGAGATCACAACAATTGTCGGCATTTAAAAAGACATTTACAATAAAAATACAATAGAATAGTTGAGAGATATTTCATAAATTGACTCGAGATATACAGTAAATGAGATTTTGCATTCATTATACCAAAACATATTCTTTGAGTATAATTATAAATAGATAGAGGACTAGAAGTAATTTTAGAAATTTAACAGAATATCAATTAATTAAATGACAATCACAATAATGAGCAACAATTTAAAGTTTGGAAATATAGAAAATTTATATGGAATGTCGAGTTCATTATGAACTCATGATTAAAAGCTTATAAGTTATAAGATATTAGTAATAAAGTTATTGAATTCAATACGGATTAAAGTATTAAAATAAAACTGTGATAATAAACAATTAGAAATATTGGCAAAACATTCAATGGTTAGATGACATCAAAGTTAAGTCTTTTGAGCCATTAAGAGCTCAACAAATTAAATATCAGATCATGTTATCCTCACTTTGGAGGCGAAGATTCTCCGTCTTCTGCTTTCTCAGTGCTTTCGGCAGTCTGTACCTTATCTTTTGCATCCTTTGATTCTTTCTCTTTAGCACTGCCTTTGCGTTTCTTCTCGACCACTTCTTCTGGTGGTTTAGGTATCGGCTCTTGAGACGGATCCAAAATGATTTTGCCAACATTTTTGCGATCATGAAGTTTCTGCATGGCTTCGGGTATGTCTTCGAAAGCCCAGGTAGAGTCGATAGTGGGCTTGATCTGTCCCTCTTGATAGAGCTTATAGACCTTCTCGACTATGTCGCGAACGTACTCATCCCTTCCCTGATGGTAAAGCAGTTGACGCAAATTGAATCCTGAGAGTGACTTATTTTCATCAAATAGCTTCATAGGGTTCACTTTGTCGACCTGCCACCACTGCAACGGTCATATACAAGCTTTTAAAAACTGGTTATAACTTAAATCACGTACAGTATAGTAGAACACAAGTTAGTGTTGATATAAGTATAAGTTAAGTATTAGTATTGGAAGCCCTCACGCTTTAGTATAGGATCAGTACTATATCATCAATCAATTGAACGAACAGATAGAGAATACTGTATATTAAATATTTATATAAGCCATGAAATGAAAACCGTATATATTAATGTTTAGTCTCCAAAGTTTGAAAAAACCTAAAATAGACTCATTCTAGTGTTGAGTTAGTGCTCATGTGAAGGAATGCAACAATACATTGACAGATAAGGGATAGACTAAACTAATACACTGAACATAATAAGGCACTTACAAACTTCGCTAAACTAAATAGACTTTTGGTCTCTCCTGTAGTTAAATTAGAAGCGCCTAAAAAATAAAACAAAAAATATGTAATCACGAAAAACTCACAGATTTTGCAAAACTGAAAAAGCTTTTTGTTTCTCCGGCGACAACACATGACGTACCTGTAATTGGATTATTAGTCAAAAAATGAATTGTTTTACAGTATGTATTGATTGTGTAATAAATAAAACTTTTATTACATACCATACAAGATGTAGCGGCCCATAGGCTTCAGCAGATTATAGCCCTTATTGGCGTCATCACCACAGAGACAGTCTAACACAAGGTCTACACCGTCTGGAGATATCCTGAATAGCGAAATATGATTAACAATGTCAACAAAATTGATTTATATGCGAAAGCATTCAAATGTAAAAAATATCGATTATTTATTTGTGTAACAAAGTATTTACTTTTTGATTTCCTGAACGTAATCGTTTGAATGGTCGAGAATATGGTCAACATTTTTCTTGATAGCTTCGTGTTTATGTTTAGATGCGGTGCCAATGAGTGTTACGTTACTGACTGTTTTTGCTAATTGTGCGACTGCTTGTCCCTTATCATAGATTATAATAAACATACTTAACAAGTGCTTAACAAATATCAGTTCTATATAATCAAAGAATAAACATTTTGAGAGACAAAAACCTTAGAGCTTAGAAAACAGCCTAAATTGCAAACACAATCTTCAGCCACACATAAGTTTAAAGGTTTTAACCAATAATATTAGTGTAAATCTGTTCAACTGCTACTATAACTAAAATAATTCAATGTTTTCTTTAAATTATATTAATCGATGACTAAATTCTTAAAAAATCTTTACAATTTTGAAACCGGTAACTATTTGGCAAATTAAATTATTAATAGCTTACAAATAAGACATCTCTAACAGAAAATATTACAAGTTTTTGAGACTTTGCCAAAAAGTATGTTTTTCTTAAAATTATGAAAATCGAACTTTACGTGACATGAATTTGTATTATATTTCACGACAGGAGCTTATGATTGAAGAAATTAATATAAAAGAGCAGTATTTGGGAAAATGTGGAGATATTGGATATAAGAGCAGTACAGAATCAGATATACTTACAACCCCTCCGCCAACCGAATGAACGAGAATCGTTTGATCGCTTTTGAGATTTCCGATATCGAAAAGTAGTGCATAAGCGACGACATAGTTCATAGTGGTTGCGGCCGCGTCTTGAAAGCTCATCTTCGCTGGTATTTTATAGACATACTTCGCCGACACATTGACGAGCTCTGCCCACGCGCGCGACTCATTAAGTGCAGCCACACGATCACCAACTCTGAGTCCTAACAATAAAGACACGATATCTCGTGTAATCGCGTTTATGACAAATAAACAGATAAAAAAAGATAGACATAAAAATAGGTGACTAACCGGTGACGCCTTCGCCAACAGCCTCTATTTCTCCGGCACATTCAAATCCAACAATAAATGGCGCTTTCGTTTTGGGCGGATTATCAATAACCCCCTGCCTCAGCATTAAATCAGGAAAGTTGAGACCGCTATTTTAAATAAGTTTCTTTTTTAAAACTGTGTCATATTGTATAATAATGGCATCAAATGACTCAATATATCACTACATTTAATTGAAAAGCACTCTCATCTGCAAAACTACACCCTTTAGTGGAAAGCATTGCTAACATCTGGAAAGGTATCAATCCTTTTAAATATATGCGGGTCTTAACTCTTGTGCTATTTCTCTATTAAGTCACTGCTATATCATGTTTACAACTCTTCTATAGACTGAGTTATTGCTCAAAAGCTCTAATAAAAAGTTTATTTACTTTAATATCGATAGCAATGAATGTTTTTTTGCTCTCTCTATAAATCAAATCTCATTAAAGTTGAGCGCAAAATAGACTCCCTATGAGTGGTTACACTTTTCTGATAAAAGTGATTATAGTTATGAACTTTACGTGCAATTAATTAAAAAAGAGATCAATTCAATCAATACATAACATAATACATACCAAGCCTTCACTCTTATGAGTACTTCTCCTTCAGCTGCTTGAGGTTCAGGTCGTTTCAAGACTTTCACAGATTTCAAGCCTAAAGCATAACAAAAACAGAAAAAATAGGTTTAAATTGAAAACAAAGTTAAAAACAGCGAAAGAATTAATTAAAAGGAAAAATAAGTGAAAATGAAATTCTCGGTGAGAAGTGGTGGGAACTGACCGCCAAACCCGGTGAGCACTATTGCCCGCATCTCTTTAACAGGCGGTTGAGTCGTTGCTTCTTCGCCATTCTGGTCTCCATTATTGGTCTGTTTGGTCTCATTTTCAGTTTGATTATTGTCACCACTGGTTGTCTCAGACATATTGGCTTCTTATACGCAATACAAATATTTATAAAAAGATTTATTAATCAAATAATTATAAGCGAAAGCAATGCGCGTATTATACTATTATATGAGAGCTTTATGAGAAACGAATCGACTCATAGACTGATACTATACTACACCCAAACACTGCAAACACTGAACACACCGAACAAACCAAAAACTGTCAAACAGTTTCTTTTTTATTATTCATATAAAGCATTGTAAAGGCATTGAAAGCAACGATGCTTTCATACAATTGGAATGCAATCCCTTTCATGTGAAGTAATGCCATCTCTTATGCACTTCTCAATCATTTTTATTACTATTTATAACATTTGTACTGTTTATAAAATTGAATTTAATTATTAAACATTTGTTTATTAATCATATTTTTGAGTTATTATTCAATTAAATTAATATTGAGTCAAATCAATGAAAAGTTTTGATTAATTAAAAGCTGAGTCCATAAGACATCACATATTATAAGACAATGTCTGCAGACTATGACTCAAACTTTGACACAGAAAGTGAATCAGAGGTTAACAGAAAAGCAAAACGAAATGATTTGAGAGATGAGCAGAGTTTGATCCCAAACAAGAAACAAAAGCCACTGAAGTCTGAATTGATAGAGGAATACAACAGAGAAGAGCGGAAGAGAAGAACTAATTTCCTATCACTTGACGCGTATTCAAGACATAAGATGTTAGTGAATGAGTACATTCTCTCATATTCTGGAAGTACTTCCAAATTAGTGAGAGACAAGTCTAAAGACAAGACTGAGTACGAAGTGCTCAGAGACAATCATCAGTTCATTTGGAATGAAGACCAAGAAGTGGTGTCTTGGGGTCAGAGAATCGCAAAGAAATATTACGACCAGTTATTCAAAGAGTACTGCATTTCAGATATGAGTCGTTATAAAGAAAATAAGTTTGGGATGAGATGGAGGACAGAGAAGGAGGTCATCGAGGGTAAGGGTCAGTTCTCGTGTGGGGCTAAACACTGCTCAGAGACAGTTGGGCTCAAGAGTTGGGAAGTGCTGTTCACTTATCTTGAATTTGGGGAAAAGAAGAGCGCTTTAGTGAAACTGCGATTATGTGAGGACTGCTCTCATAAACTCAATTATAGGCAAAAGAGAAGAGAAGTCAAGTCCAGGAAAAGCAAAGTTCAAACTCAAAGTGAAACTAAATCGCAAACTAATGAACATAAAGTGGTTGACAAATCAGATGATAGGGATTCTTCCGATTCAAAAGACAACTCTGTTAATAATGAGAGTGTAAGTGATGGTGCAATTAGTTCGAGCAGTGCTCACATTTGGAGCGCTCCTCAAAAGTTACCTGATTTAGAAAAATCAATAGTTGAAGAATTCGATGACTATTTTACAGATTTATTATTATAGGATTATTACCGATAGTAATAATTTATTAGACATTGAGATAGTTTTACTTCATATAAAATTAATATTTCTCTATTTTCATTATTTGTGTCCATTCATTAGTTGAAAACTTTAAAATCGCATTAAGTTTTGTAATTATTTATATTTAATATAACTTGAGTTAACTCAATAAATATTAAATTTTACTTTAAATCTCACACTAAAGTTATTAATGAATTCAAATGTTTATTAAATTAATTTTTTAAAACCTAATCAAATACTTAATT
>JAUJYT010001504.1:0-11374 GCA_033996565.1 Nanhermannia nana
ATACCCCTTTATAGTGAAACCCCCTTATAGTGAATTAAAGTTAGCGGTCCCAAGCGATTCACTATAACGGGGTACTATAACGGGGTACTACTGTAGTGAAAATCTACTATAAATTGATTAAATTAAATTTTATAATTTAATTCTCGTTCAATTGTGAAGCGCAGACAGCATTCCTAATAATCTTTAATCCTATTAAGCTTTATATTAAAAATATAGCCCTCTTGTTATAACTTAACTATAACGCTATAACTTAACATTTATTTTTTGAATAAGCAAAACTACATTTAATAACCTTTGAATAGATATATCATAAACTCATCGATTTTAGATATCATTGTTATTAAGTGTAATTTGATTTGAAAACTCACGTCAAACACAAAAAGTTTAGAAAACCAAAACAGTAAGAGTTAGAAATAATGATGTCCATAGGCTCGAAGAGGCCGAGCCTGAGCCTGAGCCTGGCGAGCCTAGGCTCGAAATGCTTAAAACCTAAGCTTGAGCCTAGACTCAAAACCCAGAGCCTTAGCCTGAGCCTGGATTCTAAACCTAGAGCCTGAGCCTCAGCCTAGAGTCAAAACCTAGAGCCTAGACTTAAAACCTAGTCTGAGCTGAGCCTATGGACAACATTAGTTAGAAATTTTAGAATTAAAGAGACCGAAAGAGACAGTGCTATCAACACTTAAACTATGAAAGCACTAAAAACTGATACTTTTATTAGTACTGTATTATATAACTAAACGATAATTAGTAAAGTGGTGCCAGTTCTCCCATTTTATAAATTTTAATTTTTATCAATATTTTAGAATGATTTGGTTGGCTCTCAATAGAAAGTTATGTTAACTCTCAATATTATTAAATTTCACTTTAATTAAAAGTAATCCAAGTTCCTGTCGGTTCCTGTCATGCACATAAAGTTAGAGTAAAGTTTTACTACTGTAGTGACAATCGTGAAAAATCGTGACAATATGTTATCTGGTTTAACGCTTTATTAGTTAAGTGTTTCTTTATTATGCGTTTACTTTCATTTATATGTTAAATATTTAGATAATTTGGTTAATTAATTAATAATCACTTAGAAAATGTAAAGTAATCCAAAATTAATGACTTTTTTATTTAAAAATGTAACTGAATAATAAATATTTATGCTTTTGAACGTTTTGAACGATCTATCATATCTATAACCTTTTTTTTATATAAAACCTGATATAAAAACAATACTAGTGGTCGGTACGGGTCCCGAAATTTCGGGATTCAGACCGAATGTATCTCGTGCCCTGTTCGGGATCCCGAAATTATTTTGATGAAAATTTGATTGTAATTTTTAAAAATTTTAGTTTATTTGACAAAAATTACATATAAAATATGAAATTAAAATATATCCAAACATCTATACAATTAAATGGATTTAAAGGTGGTTTTATGAAGTCATTTAAAAGAGTTGAAGACATATTAGCATTTAATTTATGAAAATAAGTTTATTTTATAGTGTCTGTGGTTCACAAAAGCTATTAAAACATTGGGATCCCGCGGGATCCCGATTCCCGACCGAAATTTTTTGCCGGGATCCCGAAATTCCATTTCTCGGAAATACCTTCTTCTATTAACACACTTTAAGTTCCTTAATATTGACCTTATTTTGAATTCCTTCTGGTTCTAAACCTAGTGTTAATTCGATT
Source organism: Nanhermannia nana (assembly GCA_033996565.1). NCBI lineage: Eukaryota > Metazoa > Arthropoda > Arachnida > Sarcoptiformes > Nanhermanniidae > Nanhermannia > Nanhermannia nana. The sequence continues at coordinate 1,677 of JAUJYT010001504.1, forward strand.
TTAAATAACTGTAAAATTAAAGGTAATTTATGGTCATTTTTTTTTACTATTTAAAAACAGTGCTATAAGGAAACATTCACAAATTACGTTACGCTGTTTGTAGGGGGAGGGGTCAAGAGCCAACTGTAACAAAAGCGCAAAATAGGGGGAGGCGGAGTCTGAAGTTAAGCGAACGTTACTTTTAATAAAATATCAAAAATATTACCTTTGATTTAATTTGGATCTTTCCATCTCATCATTAAATTTGCTGTGCTTGGCGCTCGGAAACGCTCGGTATCCGAGCGCGAGCGTCGAACCTACCCATCACTGTTTATTGTGTACTAATAAAAAAGGGGTGATTCCGAGGACCTGGGGATGAGGGTGTTCCGACACTTCACCCCCAAGTGTGATACATCGTTGGTTTCAGCTTATCGAGCTGATTAATTTGATACCTCATTTAACTCGAACCTGACCACTTCTTTTCAACTCCCTACGGGCATTTAAACAAAAACCTAGCGCGCTACCGCGCACGTATCGGCCAACCTAATCTAACAAAACTAACTGTTATTTATTGTTTATTAACATAATAACTAAGGCTGGGACTTTTGCATATTTGCATGTTTTTTATGGTTTAAGTTATCACATAAAACTTGAAAATAAGCACGAATTACATAATTAAAAGACGAATAAAAGTAGTTTTATTTTGCATAAAAATGCATATTTTGGGACTTTTTGCATAATATGACATATTTTGTGGTTTTAGCCTTTTATTGCATATTATGCAATTTTCAAGTAGAATTTCAAAAATGGTACCTTGGTCTCCTCTCTAATTTTTTCAAGTTTTGAGAAAAATACATTCCTTTGTATCCTCTTTTAATTTTATTAAAACTTGAAGTACTTTTAATCCGACATATACTTCAATATATTAAATAATAAAATTAAAAATTCGATTTTAAATGTTTCTCCTTTTAAAATAACAATTTTTTAAAAATTTGGAACCAATAATTTTTTTGGCTCATAAACTCTTTATAATAAAAAAATCTCTCTCAAAACCGTTGAGTTTTTGACAGTCTCTAAATATTGCGAAATTTTAATGCATATTTTAGTGCATATTTTGCCATTTTCTGGTGCATATATTCCCAGCCTTAATAATAACTAATTTGTTATGTTAGGTTGACGCGGTAGCTTCATCCCCAGGTCCTCGGAATCACCCAAAATATGTGTTCCAAAGACTTCGAATCTATATACAAAATAATGTAATGTTCTATCCATAGGGAGGGGGTATATAAAGCTATATGTAACCAAAGCGTAACATATGGGGAGGGGAAGTCCAAAATAGTGGCATTTGAGCGTAACGTAATTTGTTAATGTTCCCAAACAAAGATATACTGCTATAACAAACAGTGAGTAAGACTAAGGCCTTTTGCAAAAGGGATTGAAAGCTAGAGTTCATTCATATCATTGACACAACAATTGTCTGAATGCACGCAAATGAGATGTAATACTATTATTATTATTATTATATTATATTAGACCACAATTAAAGTGAATCGAAGTGAAGCAGAGCTGCTCTGCAAACGTTGCAAATCATTATAGTTTTAATTACAAACTCATAAATCATGTTATCGTTTATTGATATCACTTATAAATATATGGATTTAAATATTTATTTTTTATTGTAAATCAAATATAAATAATATAAATATTGACTCATTTATTAACAACAAATACTAATAATAACAATAATATGAATGAATTTTGTGGACAACTATTTATTATTACTATTAATCAAATGATTTGATTGTCATTTAATACACGAAGACATCAATACATTTGTGTCTCATTTGTCCTCATTTTTAATAATATTAAATCATATTAATTGTCATCAAATCTCATAATAAAAACGTCTAATTATTGCTGAAATAATAAAATAAGATATCGAACAAAAATCACATTATGAGTGAATTTCAATGGTCTGTATCTTATAAACCCATAAAATAAATTAATTAACGTAAAATGCATTGAATGACAGGATGTACTCATTGGTGGATTCTTCGCGAGTCTCAACATTTCTGATATCGATGTTACTTATCGTTTACGGCAGCTTTAGGTCTGTATTACATCCATTACTACCATTACTACCATTACTACCATTATTACCATTACTACCATTTGTTGTCTTTGTTGATGTACTCTTAGGTCACTAAACATGGAACAGGAGGCCAAACAAAAAGAAAAGGACACCGGTGTTCAGAACGCAGAAAACAGTTAGTCTCCAAACAAGAGTTTATAACTATTATCATATTATAGTCTAATGTCAAATAAGTACTAATATGGGTATTGTTTTGCTGTCATTTATCAGGTGTTCAAACGTTAGACACAATGCAAGCCTTATGTTTACCATTAGGCGCTTCTGTTTCTCTATTGATTATGTTCTTCTTTTTCGACTCAATGCAAATGCTTTTTGCAATTTGTACTGCGAGTGAGTTTTGATTCAATTGTTTTGTTTATTGATTACTATTTTGAATATTTAATTATGAATTTAATCTTTTTGTTATTTAGTAATAGCAGCCATTGCTTTGGCTTTTCTATTGCTTCCTATGTGTCAATACATATTACGACCCTGTACTGAAAAAAAGAAGTAAGCCTTCACTTTAAGTGTGAAACAAGAATCTAATTGTTATTACTTTAGAATATCGTTTGGAATGTGCGGCCGTTTCACAGTCGCTGAATTGGTCTCATTTTCACTGTCAGTCACAATAGTTTGCATTTGGATTCTTACCGGACATTGGCTTCTGATGGACGCCATGGGAATGGGTTTATGCGTTGCATTCATTGCTTTTGTTCGACTGCCAAGTCTTAAAGTTTCAACGCTATTACTCACTGGTCTACTCATTTACGATGTCTTCTGGGTTTTCTTCTCATCTTATATTTTCAGTTCTAATGTTATGGTAAGTGTTGAAAGTTTTGTTGTGTTTCAAGTGAAACCAATTGTATAAAGCAATTAACTACACAAAAATCAGGTACGAGTGGCCACAAAGACTGCTGATAATCCCGTTGGAATAGTAGCTAAAAAACTACATCTCAATAGTGTTAAAGAGCCCCCGAAATTATCATTACCAGGAAAATTGATATTTCCGAGTATGCAAAACAACGGACACTTCTCCATGTTAGGACTGGGAGACATTGTATGCTTTTGTTCATCACTTTTTTATTATTCGCATTAAATATTAAATCTTTCTTACACATGTAGGTTATGCCAGGATTACTGTTGTGTTTTGTACTCAGATATGACGCTTACAAACGATCCCAATTGAATTCTGTAGAGGCAGGTGTTCCGCCACCCAATCATTTAAACAAAATAACATATTTTCATTGCTCACTCATCGGTTACTTTTTTGGTAAGAATTGAGAACAATATGATATAATTATATCAATTCTGATAGCAATAATTGTATACATTTTTATTAAAGGTCTACTGACAGCTACCGTATCATCTGAGGTGTTCAAAGCGGCTCAGCCCGCACTTCTATATTTAGTTCCATTCACTTTACTTCCACTTTTGACTATGGCTTATATTAAGGTATTTTTGATTAAACAAATATTATATTTTTTAAAAAGAAAAGATTGCTAAAGAGTCTCACGAATAAGAGTTAGTTTTAATGGTTTTAATAATTGTTTAGACTTTAGAGAGCTCTACATTTAATAATTTGATTTATTCTTAAAGTTAGACATAAAGTAAACATAAGAATCAATTATTATTATCCATTACAATGAGTTGTTATATATTTATTTTATTATAGGGTGATTTGAGACGTATGTGGAGCGAACCTTTTATAACCTCAAATATGCCTAAACATCTTGAAGTATGATATTTAATAATTAATACTTAATTTTTCGCAAGACATTCACTTCGATTCACTCATCCCACTCATCATTGAATCTCACATAAGTTGTAAATATCTCATGTCATTGAACACATTCAAAACAATTTAATTAAAACACTAACTCTGTAAGTTTGTGGTGTACTTAAACGGCACTCAATTAAATACTTGTTATTATGTAAATAATGCATGACTACAATAATACTTGTATTTTATTGGATAGAAGAATACTCTTTCAAATCAGATTTACCTAATGTTAAATAATTTGATACTTCAATTGATTTACTGACTTGTAATATAGTTATATTTAAATATTTCACTGATTATGCTTCAGTCCTGTCTTTCGTGAGCTTATTTATGTATTAAGTTTACGGAATTTAATTCTATTCAAGATACACATTCATACATTGTTTATAAATAATTATGAAATTATTTTGTAAATATAATCCTTATACCAATCATGAAACGTTATTTTTAAATTATAATAAGTATATTAATTATGATTAGAGTCACATTTGTTATTATTTCCCATTAGAAGCATCTTAAGTATCAAATTAGACGAGTTTTACGTCTTTAAAGCTGATTTTGTTTCAATAAATGCACTGTTTATATCGAATTTAATTTTCATATGACAATAAAGTTGAATTGGATTTAATTTCTAATAATCTCTTATTCAATTTTACTTAACTTTAATGAATTGACCTATTTTTGAAACTATACAGTAGAGTAAAACTAAAAGTCATAACGAGTTTCCACTAAAACCGATTTAAAGTACTCAAAAATTCTATTAAATTTTTATTAATGTTAACCTGAAATCAATAAAATGATTATATAAATAAGTCTCAGGCTTAGAAAGAATAAACTTTTATAAAATTGGATCATCAACTGAATTAGTTATTAACTGTAAAATTAATACATAAATTATATATTAAGTTAATTACTCTTATACATCATGTTTGGATATTTTGCACGCATATCAATGAGTTAATTAAAAATTGAAATTTACATACATTTTGATAACTACTATTATGATAGGAATACATCTTAATTAATGGAATGTATATTCGTTCAAATTATAGACAATATTCGATTCGAAATAAATTAAACATAAAAAATCGATATAAAACTGAGTTGATTTACATTCCACACAAACCTATTACTTTTCTTTAAAAATATTCTGATAGATAACAAAGCGAACGCCAACTAAAGACTTTCTGCACTCAAAACATGAATGAAAGACATTAATTGCCTGAAAGGCAGAACTTATGTCGCATTTGTGCGAATGAACCAAATGATAGGCTTATGAACAAATCGAAACGACTGCTCACATGACTCGCATAATTCACTCAATTTTTAAAATACTTGTATATAATAATAACGTTAATTATAATTATTATAATATGGATAAATACAATGGCATTCATCACTTCGGACAAAGTTAAATATTTTATGCATTAGATTTTGATTAACAGGCGATTAATAATAATATTCGTTATAATGACTCAATTAAGAAAATTTTGTTTTATATAACATTCATCTAAACATTTGATGTCAACATAATCTTCAATTGGCATAAATTTTGCAGAATTTAATTTTAATTTAATAAGATTTAAATATTATTCATCGCCTTGAGTTCCTCTTACAAGGCCTTTATTTCGTTGCTGTAATACAAATACAGTAATAAATGAGTAAATATTAATAATATTACAGTTAAACCCGTTTATATCGAACAGGTTGGGACAGCCAAAGGCGTTCGTTATAACCGGAATTCGTTATAAGCGGGTTTTCGTTATAACCGAGTTCGTTATAAACGGGTTTAACTGTAGTAATAAATGGTTAGTTTATAAAAATAAGAGCCAAACCTCGTCCAATTCCTTTTTAGTTTTGTCTTCTAAATCACGAATGTCTTGCATTGTTAGCCCATGCCATCGGTCTAACCAACAAAATACTTGCCGATGAAAATTTAAAAAAATTCGTCTTTCAGTCTGTATTATAATTAAATGACAAGATTCTAATCAATAAAATAAAGCTTTCATTAAAACATTTAATTGAAACAAACCTTTTGAATAAATGATTCGACTTTATTTTGGAATCCAAACCATCGGAATTCTACAGTTACTAACTTGTAAGCACACATTACAGGCTGTGCTGATTCCTAAACAACGACAGATAATTATAATAGCAGTATATAATTGTTTTGGTACAAACCTTCCAATTGCCGATTAACGGTCCTCTCCCAGTCTTTTGAGATTTGACTTTTGTCGGATCTTCAGATTCCTTGTAGTCCTATATTTGCAATAAAGCAAACTAATGAAGAAGTTATCAAACTTGTAAAATGCAAATAATAAAACGGATCACTACAAGGAACCGAATGCATGCCATATGAATATTATTCTAAGACAATAGCGAAAAATGATTTTAACCTTAGAATTACATACTTTATTGAGCACAGTATCATTTGCAATATCAATAAAGATTATATCTCGTTGTTTCAACTTTTCAGGTGACAATTCGTGTGCATTTTCTTGGTTTCCTTTGTCTGGTGAATGCATCGTCTCAATAGTGATATGAAAATTGTTTTTCATGTAATCGGGATTCTAATGAAAGCAGATTATAGATCAATATCATTTAGATTTACCCTAAATTACAAGTTAAAAATTTATTTAAGGCTTATTTTTCTCATTCAAAAGTAAAGCGTCAAATAAGGGGTTTATTCAATTTGAAGTATGAAAAAGACTTACAGTGATAACAGTTTTACAATACGGATATGCATTCCATGCTTCTTCATGTATCTCAAGTGAACCTTTGGGTGCGAGGAATTTCACAAATGTGGGTACTTTACTGTCCATTTCGGTAGAAATAAAATTATTTAATTATCTCTTATTCAACACTTTAATCGTTATATTAATTAAATTCAAAACAAAAGTCAATTCAGCCTAAAAAGACTTAGAGCTTTAGCGGATGGTAGGGAATGATGGTAGGGATCAAACGGATCAAAGGGGTGTCAATTGTATATCCTTTAGGTAGAGCTCGATTAGCGGTATATAAGTGTACAAAAAATGAGAGGATATTTAATAATTAGAACTCAAGTAATGCTAAACATGACTAAACATAAATCAGATTTAAGGTACTTATAATAAAATAAAAAACTAAAATAAAAAATATAATAAAAAATATAAAAAAAATTGATATAAGTAATGGTGTGAAGTGGTGAATACCTGGCCAAGTGATATATCTTATAAGTGTACTGTCCTTTAGAGAACTTCCCCCCCAGTAGTGGATAGTTATCGAACGGTTCATTTTTGATGACTTCGACGCCTTCTCCACCGCCGGTCTCGTTCTTCGACGCCTCGGCCACAGAGAACAGTTGTCCGATTTGGTACTGATATATATAAACATTTCATTATTACATTCATTTACTATTATTTACATACTATTTAAAGACTAACCTCTTCTACAGTGAGGGGAAGTATAACTCGACTGAAATGAAACAAATTATCAATTTATTGATTACCGGTTTTTAATTATACCAATCGTTTCAATGATTCATTCGCTTTGTATTTAATTACAATTTACTTACAATTCTTTGATAAGCATTTCTAATAAATAATTAAATAAGTATTTCAACTAAAACTAAATTAAATAAAGATAAGACTTAAGTGAGTAATAAATGAGTGAAATTCAATTTTAATATAGATTGATATGAAATGATAGCAAAAAAGTGCAAATATCACTAAAATGAGCCCAAAAGGCCTCTAATACAGCACTGCTATTACAGTCTCAGCAGAGAAACTGTTTTATGAAACTGATAGTAAGCCTTAAAGTTGGCACCGATTGCATAACCACCGCATGCAATGACGAATTCATACCAGTTCTACAGCGAAGCCAACTATTTATGCGCATGTCTTCAATGTCTGAACAACTTTCTAATCATTTAGACTTAATTTTCACTTCAGTTTCACCTCACTTTCTAATTATTGATTATTTTAAGTTTTACACAAGTTTTTCATTCCTCTTCAATACATATAATTATATTTTAAGCACATTTTCACACTTTATAAGTGCTTTTGAAGCATAACTTTTTTCTGAGTACTTTTGAAAACCTATTCAAAAATGAGTTAATGTCAAAAATTATTTACAAAATCTCAAAATATCTTAAGATTCATAAATCAGATCAAGAAATAAGACAAAAATTTTAGGATCACTTAAATGGGCCCACAATTAGCAGAGTCTCAACTTGAGAGCAGTCCAGATGAGAGCAGTGGTGAAAAGTTTATATACCGGTAAAAAGAAATAATAGAACTTATGAGACCGTTATTCCTCAGAGTGGGTTCAACTCCCACTCGGCTCTCACATGCTTTGTGTTAAAACATAAAATTAATATCAATTTCCTTTATGTAAGAAAATGAAATTTAAGCACAAATAAGGTTTATTGTTATTTTAGTATAGAATCGATAGCAAAATGTTTAAACAATACAATGCTAACAAATATATAAAGCCATAAGAAGTTAATTTATGAACAGTTCCGTAACATGTTTTAGCCATTTATAACTTCTCAAAATGCTTTGAAAGTGCAAGTGTCCCACCGCTAGTTACGGCTCTGGTTATGAAAAAGTTATGTTACATTATAAAATTCACTTTTATGGGTTTAATGCCATACTTAGAGATGATTTTTCAAGTGTAATTACAGAATTTTACTCTATATTACGTAATTTTACAAATTTTTAAACAGGTCTGCGTAAAAATCTGTAAGATACTGTAAAAATCTGTAAAATACTGTAAAATACTGTAAAAATCTGTAAAATACTGTAAAATACTGTAAAAATCTGTAAAATACTGTAAAATACTGTAAAAATCTTTTGGTTTTTTGCAAATAAAAACGAATATTTTTATATTTTTTTTAAAGAACTTTTGCATTTTTAAAAGTGAAATTACGTATAGATTGACGTTTATTCTATCGTCATTTGAACGTATTTTTTGCATAAGGAAAAGAATTGACTAAAAGGATCGCAATAGTCTTCTTAATTGAAAGTTAAAAAATTTAAGCGATAATAATATTTCTATTTGCAAACAATTATTATACTCAGTGCAGTCCTGCTAAAGAGCTCAACATGAATACGACGATATACATATAATTGATTTTATCTAACCTTAAATGAAATGTTCGACTAATTTGAAGTGTACTGTATAAGCTATGCTACGCTTTAGCTTAAGCTATAGCATAGCTTATGCTCTTCACTGCCCAATACCTCAATTATTTAGGTTTAATAGTAAACCAAATTCTATCAGTTCTCAGAGAATTCAATTCTCATCTATTTTTACGTAAAACTGTTTTGTTTGCAAAAATTCAATATTTTCTGTTAAATGAGAACAAAATTTCAATACTATTGTAAAATAAAATAATAAAATAATTGAATGATTCAAAGTTTTCACTTAAGCTTTTTTTTATTAACTATTTTATTAGATTTGAACAAAAGTTTTGTTACAAAACTTTTTAACCCAAAATTGAATTGTCTGCACATTTATCCAAAGTGTGGCACTCAATACAGTCAACACATATGTTGTGTCCAAACATGTGTCGCATAATCACAAGTTCTGATGCAATACAAATTCATAATAACATTAATATATAATAGTTTTTAATAACATTTTATTTGAAATACTTTTGAATCCTTTCATAAGAATTGCATTTAATTATAAAATGTTTCGTTCAATCAATCGCTTAATTGCTTTCAAACCTAATTATTCTTCACTCAAATTATTAAATAAAAAAATAAATTTAGATTTTGAGACAAAAGTTTACAAAAGTTTTTCAAATTTATCAAAAAATAATTA